>PVKU01005376.1:0-124738 GCA_004027475.1 Anoura caudifer | reverse complement strand
AATGAGAAACAAAGGCCTGCAACCAAGACTACTTTACCCAGCAAGGCTTTCAATCAAGATAGAAGGCCAAATAAAGAGCTTCTCAGACAAAAGAAGTCTAAAAGAATACACCTCTACCAAACCAGCTCTGCAAGAGATATTAAAGGGCCTGCTTTAAGGAAAGGGAGGAAAGGAGAAAGAGAGGGAGAGGAACACAGGTACAAAAATGGCAATGAATAAGTACCTATCAATAATAACTTTAAACATAAATTGATTAAATGCCCCAATCAAAAGTCATAGAATAACTGAATGGATAAGAAAGCCTGGCCCACACATATGCTCCCTACAAGAGACCCACATCAGGACAAAAGACCAACACAGACTCAAAGTGAAGGGCTGGAAACACATTTTCCAAGCAAATGGACAGGAAAATAAGCCGGGGTAGCAAAACTCATATCAGGCAAAATAGACTTCAAAATAAGAGCCATAAAGAGAGATCCTGAAGGTCATTTCATAATACTCAAAGGAAGAATCCATCAGGAAGACATAAACATTATAAACATATATGCACCCAACATAGCAGCACCTAAATACATTAAGAAAATCTTAGAGGACTTCAAGAAAGATATTGATAGCATCAAAATTATAGTAGGGGATTTGAACACCCCACTGTCAAAAATGGACAGATCTTCTAAACAAAATATCAACAAAGATATTGTGGCATTGAACCACACCCTAGATGAAATGGTCTTAACTGATATATATAGAGCCCTTCGTCCAAAAAGAAACTAAATACAGTTTCTATACAAATGCACATGGAACATTCTCAAAGATAGACCACATGATAGGTCATAAAACCAGCCTCATCAAATTCAAGAAAATTGAAATCATACCAAGCATCTTCACTGATCACATGAGACTGAAGCAAGAAACCAACCCCAAGGGGAAAAACAAAAATCCTCAAAATCATGGAGATTGAATAGCATGCTATTAAACAATGAATGGGCCAAGAATGAAATTAGGGAGGAAATCAAAAAGTTTCTGGAAACAAATGAAAATGAACACACAAAAACCCAAAACTTATTGGACACAGCAAAGGCGGTCCTTAGAGGAAAGTTCATAGCAATACAGGCCTACCTAAAAAAGATAGAAACATCTCAAACAAACAACTTAACTCTATGCCTACAAGAACTCGAGGATCAGAAGCAAAGACAGCCTAGAGGAAGTAGAAAGAAGGAAATAATTAAGATCAGGGCAGAATTAAATGACATAGAAACTAAAAACACAATTCTAAGGACCAATGAATCCAGGAGCTTGCACTTTGAAATCATAAACAAAAATGACAAGCCATTAATCAGGCTCATCAAGAAAAAAAGAGGAAGGACCCAAATAAACACAATCAGAAATGAAAGAGGAGAGATTACAACTGACACCACAGAAATACAAAGGATTGTAAGAAATTACTATGAAGAACTGTATGCCAAGAAATTTGAAAACTTAGGTGAAATGGACATGTTTCTAGAAAAATATAATCTCCCAAAACTTGATGAAGAAGACGATGAAAGCCTGAACGCACCAATCGCAGCAGATGAAATAGAAGCAGTAATCAAAAAACTCCCAACACACAAAAGCCCGGGACAAGATGGTTTCACAGGAGAATTTTTACAAAGCATTTAAGGAAGAGCTAACCCCTATCCTTCACAAACTTTTCGAAAAAATACAAAATGATGGAAGACTACCAAAGTCTTTTTATGAAGCCAGCATCATTCTAATCCCCAAACCAGATAAAGACATAACAAGGCAAGAAAATTTCAGGCCCATATCGCTGATGAACATAGATGCTAAAATCCTCAACAAAATACTGGCAAACTGCATCCAACAATACATTAAAAAGATCATACATCATGACCAAGTGGGATTCATCCTAGGGATGCAAGGATGGTTCAACATACGCAAATCAGTAAATGTAATACATCATATAAAGAAAAGCAAAGACAAAAATCACATGATCATATCAATAGATGCAGAAAGGCATTTGATAAGGTATAGCACCCATTTATGATAAAAACACTCAGCAAAGTGGGAATTGAGGGAGCATTCCTCAATATAATCAAGGCCATATATGAGAGACCTACAGCCAACATCATACTCAATGAGCAAAAACTAAAATCTTTTCCACTAAGATCAGGAACAAGACAAGGGTGTCCACTTTCACCACTTCTATTCAATATAGTATTGGAAGTATTGGCCACAGTGATTAGACAAGAAAAGGGAATAAAAGGCATCCAAATTGGAGAGGAGGAAACAAAACTATCATTATTTCCAGATGACATGATAGTGTACATAGAAAATCCTATAGACTCAGCCCAAAAGCTGCTCAACCTAGTAAATGATTTTGGCCAAACAGCAGGATACAAAGTCAATATCCAACAATCAAAGGCATTTCTGTATACAAACAATGAAACAGCAGAAGCAGAAATCAAGAAAAAAAATCCCATTTGATATAGCAAAAAGAAAAACAAAATACCTAGGAATAAACCTAACCAAAGACGTAAGGGATCTGTATGCAGAAAACTACACACCATTGAAGAAAGAAATCAAGGAAGACACAAACAAATGCAAACATATACCGTGTTCATGGATCGGAAGAATTAACATCATCAAAATGTCCATACTACCCAAAGCAATTTACAGATTCAATGCAATACCTATTAAGTTACCAATGGCATATTTCACAGACATAGAACAAACACTTCAAAAATTTATTTGGAGCCATAAATGACCTCGAATAGCTGCAGCAATTTTGAGAAACAAGAGCCAAGTAGGAGGGATTACAATACCTAACACCAGACTTTATTACAAGGCCACTGTAATCAAAACAGCCTGGTACTGGCACAAAAACAGGAACATGGAACAGTGGAATAGAATTCAGAGCCCAGAAGTAAACCCATTTCTCTACAGTCAATTAATATTTGACAAAGGAGGCAGCAACATAAAATGGAGTAAAAGCAGCCTCTTCAACAAGTGGTGTTGGGAGAACTGGACAGCTACATGCAAAAAAAATGAAACTTGAACACCAACTTACACCATACACAAAAATAAATTCAAGGTGGATAAAAGATTTAAATATAAACCGTGACACCATTAAAGTCCTACAGGAGAACATAGGCAGAAAAACCTCAGACATTTCACATAGCAACATTTTTACTGATATGTCCCCTAAAGCAAGGGGCATAAAGGAAAGAATAAACAAATGGGATCTCATCAAAATAAAAACCTTCTGTATGGCTAAAGAAAACAGTATTAAAATAAAAAGAGAACCACCTATATGGGAAAACATATTTGCCAATGATACCTCAGACAAGGGTTTAATCTCCAAAATATATAAAGAACTTACACGACTCCACTCTAAGAAAATAAGCAACCCAATTAAAAAATGTGCAAAGGACTTGAATAGACACTTCTCCAAGGAGGACATACAGAAGATCCGGAAACACATGAAAAGATGCTCGATATAGCTAGCTATCAGAGAGATGCAAATTAAAACCACAATGAGATACCACCTCACACCAGTCAGAATGGCCATCACAAACAAAGCAACAAACCACAAGTGTTGGAGAGGTTGTGGAGAAAAGGGGACCCTAGTACACTGTTGGTAGTACTGCAGATTGGTACAGCCACTGTGGAAAGCAGTATGGAATTTTCTAAAAAAACTAAAAATGGACCTACCTTTTGACCCAACAATTCCACTGTTAGGATTATATCCTACAAACCCTGAAACACCAATCCAAAAGAACCTATGCACCCCAGTGTTCATAGCAGCACAATTTACAATAGCCAAGTGTTGGAAGCAACCTAGGTGCCCATCAGTAAATGAATGGATCAAGAAACTATGCATCATTTACACAATGGAATTCTATGAAGCAGAAAGAAAGAAGGAGCTCCTACCCTTCACAACAGCATGGATGGAACTGGAGAGCATTATGCTAAGTGAAATAAGCCAAGAGCTGAAAGACAAATACCATATGATCTCACCTTTAACAGGAACCTAATCAAAAAAAAAAACAAACAAGCATAATATAACTAAAGACACTGAAATTGAGAACAGGAGAGGAGAGGGATAGGAATATCCAGGGAAAAGGGGAAGGGATTAGAGCAACAAGTATGAAAGACACATGGACAAAAACTAGGAGGGGGTGGAAATGGGAGGGAGCTGGGGAGGGCTGGGGCAGTGGGGCGGGATGGGAGTAGAAAACAGAAAACTGTATAAGAACAACAATTAAAATAAAATTTTAAAGAAGACTTAAAAATAAATAAAAAATAAATAAAAATAAAACAATATATTTTCCCGTAGGGTTGGTTCCCTTTTCATTTTGGTGATCTTTTCTTTAGACATGCAGAAGCTTTTTAATTTTATGAAGCCCCATTTATAAGTGCTCTTGCTCTAGGGGACATATCAGTGAAAATACTACTACATGGAATATCTGAAATTTTCCTATCTATGTTCTCCTCCAGGACTTTTATTATGTTGTGACTTCTTTTTAAGTCTTTTTTTCATCTTCAGTTTATTTTTGTGTGTGGTGTTTGCCGATGATACCCCAGACAAGTGCTTGATCTCCAAAATATGTAAAGGACTCACACTACTCCACTTCAAGAAGAAAAACAATCCAATTAAAAAATTGGCAAAGGACCTCAGCAGACACTTCTCCTATGAAGACATACAGAAGGCCCAGAGACATATGAAAGGATGCTCAGCATCACTAGCCATCAGAGAGATGAATATTAAAACCAAAATGAGATAACACTTCATGTCAGTCAGAGTGGCTATCATAAACAAATCAACAAACAACAAGTGCTGGTGAGGCTGTTGAGAAAAGGGAACCCTAGTACACTGTTGGTGGGAATGCAAACTGGTGCAGCCAATGTGAAAAAATTTATGGAATTTCATTAAAAATTTAAAAATGGAATGGCCTTTTGACCTGGCAATTCCACTGCTGGGATTATAACCTATGAATTCTGAAACAGCAATTCAAAAGAACCTATTTACCCCAATGTTCATAGCAGCACAATTTACAATAGCCAAGTGCTGGAAACAGCCTAAGTGCCCATCAGTAAATGAGTGGATCAAACGACTATGGTACATTGACACAATGGAATTCTAAGCAGCAGAAAGAAAGAAGGAGCTCCCACCCTTTGTGACAGCATAGATGGAACTGAAGAGCATGCTACTAAGTGAAATAAGCCAGGCAAAGAAACACAAATACCATATGGTCTCACCTGTAAGTGGAACCTAATCAAAAAATAAGTGAACAAATTAGAGCCAGAGACATGGAAATAAAGAACAAACTGACAGTAACCAGAGGGGAGGTGGAAGGAGAATAATGGTACAAAGTAGGGGAAGGGTTGTCAAGGAACATGAATAAAGGACCTATGGACAAAGGCAACGGGGGTGCAGGTAGGTTTGAATGTGGGAGTTGAGGATGGGTAGGGCCGGGGATATTAAGGGGGGGAATGGGGACAACTGTAATTGAACAATAAAAAAAAATGTCAGTTAAAAATATTAATTAATCCCCATGGAACTCAGGGAATTAAACTCATAAATTTAATTTCAATATTTGGTAAGCTATAGGGACTGTTATTAATAATGTATTTTATGAGTACCTGGGGGGAAACCCTGGTGATAAACAGTAGTCAATATGAACTCTTCAAACACAAATCATGACAAAAGAAGCTAATTCCTGTTTGTGATAGGATGAGAAACTGAATGGTGATAGAGGATGGTGCAACGTTAACATATTTTAGAGAGAGAAGCATCTGATATAATGTAATCTGTAATTTTTATAGGAATACTCAAGATAAATAGAACTAGTAAAAGAGAAACCTGATGGAACAGCTAGAACTGATTTAACATAAGCTCTAAGTGAGTGTAATTGATGATGACAGATTAGCATGAATTTCGAATGTAATACCACCCAGATCATGAAAAATTACTCTTTGATTATATCAACATGGATTGTAATCTGAGCCAATGTAATCAAATTACCTGTCGTTACATGCACTATTGGGGAGAGAAGTAAATTAAATGCATCATTAACATATAGGAAGGGTTCGTATCAATCCTATGTGGAGTGTTTTTTTAAAGTCAAGTATTTTTCTTATAGAGAATCTTTATCAAATGAATACAAATGTAAGTGGAAGGTATGTCTGTACAAAGAGATCATTTAGAAACACCCAGAGTCTGTGATGGTAGGGGAGAGATTCCGCTGTGATTTGGGAGAGGGGTGCTAATCCAAGACTTCTTTAGTCTACAGAGCAAGTCCAAACGCTTAGTCTAGTACAAGGTTCTTCTTAAGCTGGTTCAGACTCACCTTTTCAGTCATATTTCATAATGCTGTTTGCCCTTCCAGACCAATCGCTAGTCCCTGAACTTTCTTACCTGTAGAGTATGTGGCTAATCAGTCTAAACTATATGTTATCTCAATTTTTTTGTAAATAGTCTCATCAGCACTTAAGACCAAGCTAAGCAGCTTCTTTTTTCAAACATAATCTTTTCAGACTTCTTAATTAAATTCAATTTAGCACTCCTCAAGTACTCCCATAGCAACCAGTTTAAACTTTGATATATACCTTTATTATTGTCTTCCTTGTATGAGAATTAACAAGTGTACATGTTGATGTCCCTGTTAGACTGTGAACTCATGGAGGGTCATGTCTTACTCATTTTTTACCTTTTCAACATCAGGCATTCCACAGATACTTGTTGAATTGAATTGGATTGGAACTAGGATAATCATACCATCTAGACGTTTATTATTGAGAAAGTTCCACAATTCCAGGGCAATTACTAGTGGTTTGGTCTTTCCATTTCCAGATTTTCATGTTTATTTCCAGTGCTGTGAACAGAATGAAATAGAATAAAACTAAAAATCTGAAAATAAATAAGTAAATAAAAGCCACTCTTCCAACCATTCAATTTTTATCAGTGAAAAAAAAAAAAAAAAAAGGCATTTACCTGATGTCTGGTGTGACATTTCCCTTGGATTCTGATGGATTTAGAAAGAGCAATGTGCGCCATGACCACATCCAGATTCTGAATCTCTAAAGCATGAAGGCAAGACAGTTGGATAATCAAGATTGGAGACCACCAAAAGAAGGAGATGGGGATAGAAATAATCTCTTAGTTACCATGTACCTTCTCTTAGATACCTCATTCAGATAAATGTGAATTCAAAGAGGACCACCAATGGAGGGCAGGATTGAAAGGGAAACTGCAGAACTCTGATCTAGAAAATAAAACAAAACACCACTTCTCTCATATATTGGTGTTTTGGGTCAAAATAGGGATTGCAAGACTGTATCTCTGAGAGGGAGCATGAAGAGTTCTAAAAAATGTCCAATAGCTACTGATTCTGCTTGAGGTCTTATAACAGTATTTCACAGGAAGGACTGTGGGACTTAATAATGTGGGCATGTCTTCTCAGCATGAATTATAAGCAGGAAGTACTTATTCCCACCGAAGACCCCTCATATGGTTTAGCTTGTAAGAAAATGTTATTCCAACATGAAGAAACTCAATAGAATCTTCTTGCAGAGCCTGTCATGTAGCATATACTCAGGAAGTGGTTGTTGTGGCTTGCCTGTAGAGAATTACAGGTTCACAGAAAGGCTATGGCTGCTCTGTATGATTAGCTAACTCACAAACACTTGCTGACTTAAAGGAGAAAGTACATATGCTATGTAAAATTGTAGTTTCTAAGGTCAGATAAACATAAATTCAAATTCCAGTTCTTCCACCTACTAGCTGTATGACCTTGGGAAATGTCCTTAAAACTTTCTGTACCTCATCTGTCATTTGGGGATAATTATTGCACCTCCCTCAAGATTAGAGGAAATGAGGCTCATATTATCTAATGTATAATAAATGCTCAAATAAGGGTGAGCAATAATTAGCAACTCTTTAAGAGAGGAGTCACACCATACATGGGCAAATGAAAACTAGTGAGGATACAACATGTCCAAATAATCAAGAACTTTATAGCCAATGAAGCCAGACCAGAAAATATAGGCTGATGCTATAGAAGAAAATTCATGAAAAATAGAAAAGAATTATGTCATCAAGCATTGGAACAACCTGTGGACACTGTTTGGGGAGGTACCTTGAGAGTGGTCCAAGGCCAAAATAGATACATGGTGTGTGGGGAGGGAAAATGATCAAGCTAATTTTGATTCTCTGAAGCATTTGTAAGGGCTTTGGATTCCAATGATCATTGGAATCCTTCAAGTAAATGCTTGAATGAATGGATGAAAGTTGGTAGGGAGATTGGACTGAGTGCAATGGCTTTCGTGCTATTACAGAACTCCATAGACAGCTTTTTGCTCTTCAATGAAACCAAATTATACTGATAATCTTTTTTGACTCCCTTTACTTCTTCTTTTTCTTTCTTTCTTTCTTTCTTTCTTTCTTTCTTTCTTTCTTTCTTTCTTCTTCTTTCTTTTTCTGTATTTCCTTTCTTTCATTATCATTGTTTACACTGTTAGAACTGTCCCAACTTTTGCTCTTTTGCCCCTTCCATTGAGCCTGTCCCCACTTCCATAGTCAATTTCCACACCATTGTACAATTCCATGTAGGTTCTTCGACTGATACATTCATCCTGTTTCAACAGTCCCCACCTCCCTCCTCATCTCTTACTGTTGCTAGTCAACCCCATGATTCTATGCCACTGGCTCTCTTTTGCATATTAGTTTATTTTGTTCATTAGATTCCATTTATGAGTGACATCATATGGTATTTGTCTTTCACCAACAGGCTTCTGTCACAAAAGGTAGGAATCCCTTCTTTTTCTCTGGTGCATACTATTCTGTTGCATAAATGTACCACACTATTTTTCAAATATATTTTATAGATTATGCTATTATAATTGTTCCATTTTTTCTCCCCTTTATTTTCCACTGCCCTGCACCTCCCCACCAGCATTTCCCCACCTTAGTTCATGTCTGTGGGTGGTACATATAAGTTCTTTGTCTTCTCAGTTTCCCATACTATTCTTAACCTCCCCTTGTCAATTTTGTACCTACCATTTCTGTTTCTTATTCCCCGTACCTTTTCCCCCATTCCCTCCCTTCTGCCTCCTCCTTAATAACCCTCCATGTGATCTCCATTTCTATGGTGCTATTCCTGTTCTAGTTGTTTGCTTAGGTTTTGTTGTTGTTGTTGTTGTTGTTTGTTTTTAGGTTCAGTTGTTGAGAGTTCCCCCCTCACCTCTGCAGTAGTGAAGACCAGAGTGTGCCCAACATGGCCACCCTGGGGCTGCACACCTGCTGCAGCAGTGGAGGCTGTGAGCTCATGTGCACCGCCCCAGGGGTGGCGTGTGCCTGACCCATCAGTCCCGTGGCTGCGATCCTGCATAGCAGCTGAGGCTGAGCGCTCACACCCATAGCCCCTGGGATGAAGCATGACTGACTCCATCACTCCTGCTGCAGCAGCATAGGAGGTGCATGCCAGTGTCCACTGCTGCAGCCATGGTGCACACCTGCCCTGCAGGACTGATTGGCTTGCTAAGAAGAAGGTGGAGACACCCTCTGCAGAGGAGAAGAGCAAGGCTCAGGAAGTCAGCAATGCCCATAAAGACTTAACTCAGTGGGGGAGCTGAACTACTCTAAAGAGACTCTGAGAGTCGCTAGCATCTAAGACAGCAAAGAGTGAGAAGGTGGTGTGTGAGTTGCCCCTAATTAGTGCCCCTCACAGATGGCACAACTGGTAGATTTAAGGCATATGGCTGGTGTAGGAGGGCCCTGGGGGCCTGGCAGCAAACTGAGGAACAGGGCCAGAGTTTTGGCAACTGTGTAGACTGGGCATCAGACCTGACCCCCATTTGCGCAAACACAGGAAAGGAAAAAAGCAAAACCCATCTGCCTTAGCCTGCTGCAGCCAGAAAGACCAGCAGAACTGGCTTGGCCAGTTTAAAGCCAGCAGGAGGCTTCTCTCTCTCTCTCTCTCTCTCTCTCTCTCTCTCTCTCTCTCTCTCTCTCTCTCCCCCTCCCTCCCTCTCTTGTTTTTTCTTTTCTTCATTCCTACAAGTGAGACAATAAAACCTGGAGCTGTGAAAGGACCAGAATTAGACCAAAAAGGGGTCATCCCAACAATGGAGACAGTCAGGCATTTTCACCTTGAAATTCCAGAGAACTTGCAAGTTATTATATATTTGTATTACTATTATTTTTCATTATTTTTACTTCTTTTACATAATTACTATTTTTATTTCTCTTCATTTTGTTTTCCTTGTTTCATTTGTTTTTTTCTTTTATCGTTTTTTAAATTTTATTTTAATTGTTGGTCTTATACAGTTTTCTGTCTTTACTCCCATCCCATCCCACCGCCCCAGCCCTCCCCAGCTCCTTCTCATTTCCACCCCCCCCCGCCAGGTTTTGTCCATGTGTCTTTCATACTTGTTGCTCTAAACCCTTCCCCTTTTTCCCTGGATATTCCTACCCCTCTCCTCTCTTGTTCTCAATTTCAGTGTCTTTGGTTATATTATGCTTGTTTGTTTGTTTGTTTGTTTGATTAGGTTCCTGTTAAAGGTGAGATCATATGGTATTTGTCTTTCAGCTCTTGGCTTATTTTGCTTAGCATAATGCTCTCCAGTTCCATCCACGCTGTCGCGAAGGGTAGGAGCTCCTTTCTTTCTGCTTCATAGAATTCCATTGTGTAAATGATGCATAGTTTCTTGATCCATTCATTTACTGATGGGCACCTAGGTTGCTTCCAACACTTGGCTATTGTAAATTGTGCTGCTATGAACATTGGGGTGCATAGGTTCTTTTGCATTGGTGTTTCAGGGTTTGTAGGATATAATCCTAGCAGTGGAATTGTTGGGTCAAAAGTAGGTCCATTTTTAGTTTTCTTAGAAAATTCCATACTGCTTTCCATAGTGGCTGTAATAATCTGCAGTACCACCAACAGTGTACTAGGGTCCCCTTTTCTCCACAACCTCTCCAACACTTGTGGTTTGTTGCTTTGTTTATGATGGCCATTCTGACTGGTGTGAGTTGGTATCTCATTGTGGCTTTAATGTGCATCTCTCTGATAGCTAGCTATATTGAGCATCTTTTCATGTGTTTCTGGATCTTCTGTATGTCCTCCTTGGAGAAGTGTCTGTTCAAGTCTTTTCCCCATTTTTTAATTGAGTTGCTTGTCTTCTTAGAGTGGAGTCGTGTAAGTTCTTTATATATTTTGGAGAATAAACCCCTGTCTGAGGTATCATTAGCAAATATGTTTTCCCATACAGTTGGTTCTCTTTTTATTTTAATACTGTTTTCTTTAGCCATACAGAAGCTTTTTATTTTGATGAGATCCCATTTGTTTATTCTTTCCTTTATGTCCCTTGCTTTAGAGGAAATATCAGTAAAACTGTTGCTGCATGAAATGTCTGAGATTTTCCTGCCTATGTTCTCCTCTAGGACTTTAATGGTGTCATGGCTTATATTTAAATCTTTTATCCACCTTGAATTTATTTTTGTGTATGGTGTAAGTTGGTGTTCAAGTTTCATTTTTTTGAATGTAGCTGTTCAGTTCTCCCAACACCACTTGTTGAAGAGGCCACTTTTACTCCATTTTATGTTGCTGCCTCCTTTGTCAAATATTAATTGACTGTAGAAAAATGGGTTTACTTCTGAGCTCTCTATTCTATTCCATTGGTCCATGTGTCTGTTTTTGTGCCAGTACCAAGCTGTTTTGATTACAGTGGCCTTGTAATAAAGTTTGGTGTCAGGTATTGTAATCCCTCCTACTTGGCTCTTTTTCTCAAAATTGCTGCAGTTCTTCGAGGTTGTTTATGGCTCCATACAAATTTTTGAAGTGTTTGTTCTATGTCTGTGAAATGTGCCATTGGAAATTTAATAGGTATTGCATTGAATCTGTAAATTGCTTTGGGTAGTATGGGCATTTTGATGATGTTAATTCTTCTGACCCATGAACGCGGTGTATGTTTCCATTTGTTTGTGTCTTCCTTGATTTCTTTCTTCAATGTTGTGTAGTTTTCTGCATACAAGTTCTTTACCTCCTTGGTTAGGTTTACTCCTAGGTATTTTATTTTTCTTTTTGCTATATCGAATGGGATTTTTTTTTCTTGATTTCTGCTTCTGCTGTTTCATTGTTGGTATACAGAAATGCCTTTGCTTTCTGGATGTTGACTTTGTATCCTGCTGTTTGGCCAAATTCATTTACTAGGTTGAGCAGCTCTTTGGCCAAGACTATAGGATTTTCTAAGTACACTATCATGTCATCTGGAAATAATGATAGTTTTTATTTCCTGCATTCCAATTTGGATGCCTTTTATTTCATTTTCTTGTCTAATTGCTGTGGCAAATACTTCCAATACTATATTGAATAGAAGTGGTGAAAGTGGACACCCTTGTCTTGTTCCTGATCTTAGTGGAAAAGATTTTAGTTTTTGCCCATTGAGTGTGATGTTGGCTGTAGGTCTCTCATATATGGCCTTTATTATGTTGAGGAATGCTCCCTCAATTCCCACTTTGCTGAGTGCTTTTATCATAAATGGGTGCTGTACCTTATCAAATGCTTTTTCTGCATCTATTGATATGATCATGTGATTTTTGTCATTGCTTTTTTTATGTGACATATTACATTTACTGATTTGCATATATTGAACCATCCTTGCATCGCTGGGATGAATCCCACTTGGTCATGGTGTATGATCTTTTTAATGTATTCTTGGATGTGGTTTGCCAGTATTTTGTTGAGAATTTTAGCATCTATGTTCATCAGCGATTTGGGCCTGAAATTTTCTTTCCTTGTTATGTCTTTATCTGGTTTGGTGATTAGAGTGATGCTGGCTTGATAGAAAGAGTTTGGTAGTCTTTCATCATTTTGGATTTTTTCAAAAAGTTTATGAAGGATAGGGGTTAGCTCTTCCTTAAATGCTTTGTAAAAATTCTCCTGTGAAACCATCTTGTCCCGGGCTTTTGTGTGTTGGGAGTTTTTTGATTACTGCTTCTATTTCATCTGCTGTTATTGGTCTGTTCAGGCTTTCTGCTTCTTCTTCATTGAGTTCTGGGAGATTATATTTTTCTAGAAACTTCTCCATTTCACCTAAGTTTTCAAATTTCTTGGCATACAGTTCTTCATAGTAATTTCTTACAATCCTTTGTATTTCTGTGGTGCCAGTTTTAATCTCTCCTCTTTCATTTCTGATTGTGTTTATTTGGGTTCTCTCTTTTTTCTTTGATGAGCCTGCTTAAAGGCTTGTCAATTTTTTCTATCTTTTCAAAAAAGCAGCTCCTGGATCCATTGATCCTTAAAATTGTGCTTTTAGTCTCTAAGTCATTTAATTCTGCTATAATCTTAGTTATTTCCTTCCTTCTGCTTGCTCTGGGCTGTCTTTGCTGCTGATCCTCGAGTTCTTGTAGGCATAGAGTTAAGTTGTTTGTTTGAGATGTTTTTATCTTTTTAAGGTAGGCCTGTATCACTATAAACTTCCCTGTGAAGACTGCCTTTGCTGTTTCCCATAAGTTTTGAGTTGTTGTGAGTTCATTTTCATTTGTTTCCAGAAACTTTTTGATTTCCTCCTTAATTTCATTCTTGACCCATTCATTGTTTAATAGCATGCTATTCAGTCTCCATGATTTTGAGGACTTTATGTTTTTCCCTTTGGGGTTGGTTTCTAGTTTCAGTCCATTGTGGTAAGTGAGGATGCTTGGTATGATTCTAATTTTCTTGAATTTGATGAGGTTAGTTTTATGACCTATCATGTGGTTTATCTTTGAGAATGTTCCATGTGCATTTCAATAGAAAGTGTATTTAGTTTCTTTGGGATGAAGGGCTCTATATATATCATTAAGTCCATTTCATCTAGAGTGTCATTCAATGCCACAATGTCTTTGTTGATATTTTGTTTAGAAGATCTGTCCATTTTTGACAGGGGCGTGTTAAAATCTCCTACTATAATTGTGTTGCTGTCAATATCTTTCTTGAAGTCCTCTAAGATTTTCTTAATGTATTTAGGTGCTGCTATGTTGGGTGCATATATGTTTATAATGTTTATGTCTTCCTGGTGTATTCTTCCCTTGAGTATTATGAAATGACCTTCAGGATCTCTCTGTATGGCTCTTCTTTTGAAGTCTATTTTGTCTGATATGAGTATTGCTACCCCAGCTTTTTTTTTCCTGTTCTTTTGCTTGGAAAATTTGTTTCCAGCCCTTCACTTTGAGTCTATGTAGGTCTTTTGTCCTGATGTGGGTCTCTTGTAGGCAGCATATGTGTGGGTCATGCTTTCTTATCCATTTAGCTATTCTATGGCTTTTGATTGGAGCATTTAATCCATTTACATTTAAGGTTATTATTGATATGTACTTATTAATTGCCATTTTTGTACCTGTGTTCCTCTCCCTCTCTTTCTCCTTTCCGCCCTTTCCTTAAAGCAGGCCCTTTAGTATCTCTTGCAGAGCTGGTTTGGTAGAAGTGTATTCTTTTAGACTTCTTTTGTCTGGGAAGCTCTTTATTTGGCCTTCTATCTTGATTGAAAGCCTTGCTGGGTAAAGTAGTCTTGGTTGCAGGCCTTTGTTTCTCATTACTTGGAATATTTCTTGCCATTCTCTTCTGGCTTAGAGTGTTTCCATTGAGAAGTTGGATGCTAACCTAATCGGGGCTCCCTTGTATGTTACTTCCTTTTTCTCCCTTGCTGCCTTTAAGATTCTCTCTTTGTCTTGGAATTTTGTCATTTTAATTATGATGTGCCTTGAAGTGGGCCTCTTTGGGTTCCTCTTCATTTGGACTCTCTGTGATTCCTGGATTTGTGTGACTTTTTCTCTCAGCAAATTGGGAAGTTTTCCATCATTACTTTTTCAAATATGTTTTCTATCCCTTGCTTTTCTTCTTCTCCCTCTGGTATTCCTATTATACAGATATTATTATGTTTCATATTGTCTTGTATTTCTCTTAATCCCTCTTCATTTTTTCTGAGCCTCTTTTTCTTTTCTTGCTCTTTCTGGATGCTTTTTTCTACTTGGTCCTTCAACTCGCTGATCCTATCTTCTGCTTCATCAGTTCTGCTTTTGATTCCTTCCACTGTGTTCTTCAGTTCAGAAATTGTATTTTTTATTTACTCTTGGCCCTTGTTGGTAGTTTCTATTTCCTTTTTCATGTTGATATAGTTTGCAGTCTATTCATTGTAGCTTCCCTGTAGTTTCTGGTAGCTCATTGAGATCTCTTGGAGCTTCCTGACAAGCATTTCTTTGAACTCAAAATCTGATAGTTGAGTTGCCTCCATTTCATTTAGCATTCTTCCTGGGGCTTCCTCCTTTTCTTTCATTTGGGGATTGTTTCTTTGTCTTCCCATTGTTTGTGAGACTCTTCTTGTTAGCCTCAGGTTCTTATATTGATTTGTTCTGGTTCCCTGGGTTTATGGTGTGAACTTCTGTGGCATAATGCCTGTAAAATTCAGTGATGCTGTCTCCTTTGGGTATCATCGTGTTCACGGCTTCCAGTGTCTCAGCTGTTGAAATACCCGCTCTTTGGGACCAACTCTTGTCTTTCCACAGTTCCAGGGTTTTTTGTTTTGTTTTGTTTTTGTCTCACTCGTATGTGTTTAAAAAGAGAAAAGAGAAGGAAAGGAAAAAAGAAAAGAAGGAAAAGGAATAAAAAAATGAAATGAGAATAAAAAGCAGAATGAGAAGGAAAAGAAGAAAAAAGGATGGGAAGAAGAGATAAGCTTGGAAAGAAAGGAAGAAGGAGTAAAACAAGAAAGAGGTAATGAGAAGCAAAAAGGAGTTGAGGGGTAAAAAAAGATCAAAATAATGAAAGATTAATAATAAGAAAAAGAAAAAGAAAAAAACCCACAATAAAATCGAAAAACCGAAAAACACCAAAACCGCCAATTTTTGCTGTTATCAATCTTGCCAAGCTGGTTTTGCTGGCCTTGATGATTGCAGTGGCCAAGGGGTGACCGTATTGTTTTTTTCCTTGTTCAGCACTCAGTTTTCTCTGGCCTACTGTCCTCAGAGCTAGCCCAAGTCTCTCTGCACAGGGTTTCAGTTGTGACTTATGTGGCTGCAGGCACCAACTGTGGTCACGCAGGCATGGATTATCGTTGAGTCTTCCTTGCACAGGTGCCAACTGTCCTGCCAGCATGGCTCAACCCCCATGAAGGTTGCACACCGGTGTCTAAGATCTTCCAGCATCCCACTCAGGTCTCCCATGGCGCGATGGCTCGATGGCACTGGGAGACCGTGTTGCTGCTCCCTGCTGATGCTAGTCCTTGCACGGGGGCGAGGGACTGTAGAGGTGCCCAGTGACTGCACCACGGGTCTCTCATTGGCACTGGTGTGAACGATCCCCGTGCAGCTGTTTCCAATGGGCCATGGTCATAGACAAAATGCATGCTCCAACGCTCAGTCCTCCCAGGGCTATGAGATCTTAACTCCTCTCTGTGAGATTTCAAGCAACCAGGTTTATCCCAGTGCTGCCAAGACCCTGTTTGGCTGATCAGGGATCGGTTGCCCCAGCTCCCTCCCTAGAGTCTTACGGCCAGCAATGGCCCAGGATCTCAGCCCCCACCTTGGTCTCCACACTGCTGGAGTACTCTCCTTACCGTCAGAGTTTTCAAAGTCCACTGCAATTTTTGATCATCTGTTTTCAAAAATGCTGTATTTCTGGTGTCTGTTTGCTGTGCTGCATTAAAAATTGGCCTGGTTTATCACCTGTGTGAAGGGAGAAGTTGGATGTGCATCCTCTTCCTGAGCCGCCATCTTCTCTCCCTGTTTTGTTTGTTTAATTGCATTGTTTGACAGTTTTTCCTTGTTCTCTCTTTCACAGTGTATTTTTAATTTTCCTTCTTTCACTTCACTTGTGTTCCAATAGCACACTACTCTAGGTCGTGTACTTCCTATTCTTGTTATTCAGATTACATAGATTCTGTCATATGATTGTTATTCCATTCCTATTGTAAATAATTGCTTTTCCATACACTTGTAAATGCTATACAGCACCCCTTCTGGATCTTAGATCACTTCACTGTTTCTGGAACTTTATTAGTGTTCTGGTTAACTCTATTCTCTCATACACTACACCTATTTTCCATCCTTTACTCTCACTATATATCATAATCTGACCTTCCATAAGCTCACTGTTTTCTGGATCCAACTCACAATCCTCCCCCTTTCAACAAGAGTCTTATTTTTTTCAATCTGTCTTAAAAGTGACAAGCTGGATGAAATATCATGGCTAACACTATATTATCCAAAGGACCTCCTAACTCTTCTATATGGGTTGGTAATTTAAGTCCCATAGAACACACTCCCACTGTGTTTAATACATTTTGACTCCCACTCCAAAGCATCACATAAAACAGTAAGTGGGAGCTGTGAACAACAGCATCACAGAGAGCTCAAGCTCACAGAAAATTATAAAAAAATAGAGGAAAACTTCAACAGACTCACTGCAAACCATATCAAAATGAAAAAGGAAATAGAAGCTATCAACAAGGGCCCAGATAAAATGAAGAATACAATTTCTGAACTGAAGAACACAGTAGAAGGAATCAAAAGCAGGCTTGATGAAGCAAAGTATCGAATCAGTAAGCTGGAGGACAAGGCAGAAAAAAACACCCAGAATGTGCAAGAAAAGGAAAAAAGTCTCAGAAAGAATGAAGAGGTGTTAAGGAAAATGCAGAACAACATGAAATGTAATAATATCCATATAATAGGGATACAAGAAGGAGAAGAAGAGCAAGGGATACAAAACCTATTTGAAAAAGTAATGATGAAAAACTTCCCTAATGTGATGGGAGAAAAACTCACATATATCCAGTAATCACAGACAATCCCAATCAAGAGGAATCCAAAGAGGCCCACTGCAAGACACCTTATAATTAAAATGGCAAAATTCCAAGACAAAGAGAGAATCTTAAAGGTAACAAGGGAGAAAAAGGAAGTAACATATAAGGGAGCCATAATAAGACTAACAGCTGAAGTGCATACAATTGTAATTGAACAATAATAAAATAATGTAAAAGAAAGACTAGCAGCTGACTTCTCGGTGGAAACACTCCAAACAGGAGGAGATTGGCAAGGGATTTTCCTTCCAAGTAATGAAAAACTAAGACCTACAACCGAGACTACTTACAATGGAAGGCCAAATAAGGAGCTTCCCAGACCAAAGAAGCCTTAAAGAATACACCTCCCCTAAACCAGCTCTGCAAGAATGCTAAAGGGTCTGCTTTAAGAAAAAGGAAAAAGAACAGTGAAAGAGAGAGGAACACAGGTATGAAAAATAGTAATGAATAAGTACTGATCAATAATAACCTTAAACATAAATGGATGAAAAGTTCCAATCAAATTACACAGAATAGCTGAATGGATAAGATAGCATGACCAACACATATGCTGCCTACAAGACACCCACAATAGAGCAAAGACCTACACAGACTGAAAGTGAAGGGCTGGAAACAAATATTCTAAGCAAATGAACAGGAACAAAAAGCCAGGATAGCAATACTCAGATCAGACAAAATAGACTTCAAAAAAGGGACCCAGAGATCACTTTATATTACTCAAGAGAAGAATCTATCAAGAAGACATAAACATTGTAAATATTTATGCACCCAACATAGGGGCACACAAATGCATAAAGAAAATCTTGGAGGATGTCAAGAAAAATACTGACAGCAACAAATTAAAATGGAGTATTATAACAAACCACTGTCAAAAATGGATAGATATTACAAACAAAATACCAACAAAGATGCTGTGGCATTGAACAATGCCCTAGATCAAAGGGACTTAACTGATATTTATACAACATTCCACCCCAAAGAAGCAAAACACACATTCTTTTCAAATGCACATGGAACATTTTCAAAGATAGACCACATGATTGAACTCAAAACAAGCCTCGACAAATTCAAGAAATTTGAAATCATATCAAACATTTTCTCTGACCACAAGGGACTGAAACGAGAAACTGACCTCAAGGAGAAGACCCTAAAACACTCAAATTCAAGGAGATTGAATAGCATGCTATTACACAATAAATGGGTCAAGAATGAGATCAAGGAGGAAATCAAAAAGTTTCTGGAAACAAATTGAAATGAACACACAAGACCCCAAAATCTATGGGACACAGCAAAGGCAGTCCTGAGAGGGAAGTTCATAGTGATACAGGCCTCCTTAAAAAAGATAGAAACTTTTCAAGTAAACAATCTAACCCTATGCCTATAAGTACTCAAGGAACAACAACAAAGACAGCCCAGAGCAAGTAGAAGGAAGGGAAAAAAAAAACAAAAACAAGATCAGAACAGAATTAAAAGACATAGAGAATAAAAGAAAAGCTTTAAGCATCAATAAACCCAGGAGCTTGTTCCTTGAAAAGATAAATAAAATCAACAAGCCTTTAAGCAGGTTCATCAAGAAAAAAAGAGAGACCACCCAAATAAACAACCAGATATGAAAGAGGAGAGATTACAAGTGATACAATACAAATGCAAAGGACTGTAAGAAATTACTACCAAGAACTCTATGCCAAGAAATTGGAAAACCAAGGTGAAATGGACAAATTTTTAGAAAAATATAATCTTCTAAAACTGAATCAAGAAGAAGCACAAAGTCTGAACAGATGAATTACAGCTGAAGAAATCAAAGCAGTAATAAAAAAACCCCACAATACACAAATGCTCTTGACCAGACATTTTCACAGGAGAATTTTATAAACATTTAAGGATGTGCTAACCTCTATCCTTCATGGATTATTCCATGAAGAAGATGGAAGACTCCCAAATTCTTTTAATAAATCCTGCATCATCCTAATACAAAACCAAATAACAACATAAGAAAGAAAAAAAACTTCAGGCCAATATCATTGGTGAACATAGACCCTAAAATCCTCAACAAAATATTGGCAAACCACATCCAGCAATACATTAAAA
This sequence comes from Anoura caudifer, assembly GCA_004027475.1. NCBI lineage: Eukaryota > Metazoa > Chordata > Mammalia > Chiroptera > Phyllostomidae > Anoura > Anoura caudifer. The sequence goes on along the minus strand of PVKU01005376.1, from coordinate 104,824 downwards.
AGATCATACATCATGATCAGGTGAGATTCATCCCAGGGATGCAAGGTTTCTTCAATATTTGCAAATCATTAAATATCATACATCACATAAACCAAACAAAAAAGTCCCATGATCATAGCAATAGATGTGGAAAAATCATTTGATAGGTTACAGCATTCATGTATGATAAAAACACTCAGCACATTGGGAACAGAGGGAGCATCCCTCAACATAATAAAGGTCATATATGAGAGACCTATAGCCAATGTCATACTCAATGGACAAAAACTTAGAGCTTTCCTGCTAAGATCAAGAAGAAGACAAGGATGCCCGCTTTCACCACTCCTATTCAGCATATTATTGGAAGTCCTAGCCACAGCCATCAAACAAACAAGAAGAAATAAAAACATCCAAATTGGAAAAAAAGAAGCAAAACTGTCATTGTTTGCAGATGACATGATAGTGTACATATAAAATCCTATAGACTCCATGCAAAAACAACTTGACCTAATCAGCGAATTTGACAAAAAGCAGTATACAAAGTCAATATTAAGAAAACAAAGGCATTTTTGTGTACTAACAATGAAACATCAAAAGCAGAAGTCAGGACAAAAATCCCATCTGATATAGCAACAAAAAAATAAAGTTACCTAGGAATAAAATTAACTAAGGAGGTAAAAGACTTGTACTCAGAAAAATACACAACAGTGAAGAAAAAAATTAAGGAAGACACAAATAACTGAAAGCTTATACCATGCTCATGGATTGGAAGAATTAACACCATTAAAATGCCCATACTACACAAAGCAATTTATAGATTCAATGCAATCCCTATTGAAGTACCAGTGACATATTTCACAGATATAGAACAAACATTTCAGAAATTTACATGGAACCATAAATGACCCTGAATAACTGCAGCAATTTTGAGAAAGAAGAACAAAGTAGGAGGGATCACAATACCTGATATTAAACTGTATTACAAGTCCACTGTAATCAAAACAGCATGGTACTGGCATGAGAACAGATACATAGACCAATTGAACAGAACAGAGAGCCCAAAAGTAAATCCAAGTCTCTAGGGTCAATTATTATTCAACAATGTAGGCAGAAGCACAAAATGGAGTAAAAATACCCTCTTCTACAAATGCTGTTTGGAGACCTGGACAGCTACATGCAAAAAGAAGGGAACTTAACCACCAACTTACAACATACACAAAAATAAATTCCAGGTGGATAAAAGATTTAAATATAAGTTGTGACATAAAAATCCTAGAGGAAAACAGCAGCAAGAAAATCTCAGACATTGCATGCAACAGCATATTCACTGACATGTTCCCTAAAGCAAGGGACATAAAGGAAAGAATAAACAAATGGGACCTCATTAAAATAAAAAAGCTTCTGCATGGCTAAGGAAAACAGTATTAAAATGAAAAAAGTACCAACGACATGGGAAAATGTATTTTCCAATGATACCTCATACAGAGGTTTCATCTCCAAAATATATAAAGAACTTACATGACTCCACTACAGGAAAACAAACAACCCAATTAAAAAATGGGCAAAGGACTTGAACAGACACTGCTCCAAGGAGGACATACAGAGGGTCCAGAGACATATGAAAAGATGATCAGCATCATTAGCCATTAGAAAGTTGCAAATTAAAACCACAATGAGATAGCACTTCACACCAGTCAGAATGGCCATCATAAACAATTTAACAAGTGTGGGAGAGGTTGTGGAAAAAAGCGAACCCTAGTGCACTGTTGGTGGGAATGCAGACTGTTGCAGCCACTGTGGAAAACACTATGGAATTTCCTCAGAAAACTAAAAATGGAACTGCTTTTTGACCCAGCAATGTTACTGCTGGGATTATATCCTAAGAACTCTGAAACACCAATCCAAAAGAACCTATGCACTCCAATGTCAATATCAGCACAATTTACAATAGCCAAGTGCTGGAAAAAACCTAAGTGCCCATCAGTAAATGAATGGATCAAAAAGCTGTGGTACATTTACAGAATGGAATGCTATGCAGCAGAGAGAAAGGAACTCCTACCCTTTGTGATGGCATGGATGGAACTGGAGAGCATTATGCGAAATGAAATAAGCCAGTCATTGAGGGAGAAATACCATATGATCTCACATTTAACTGGAACCTAATCAACAAAAGAAAAAAGCAAGCAAAATATTACTAGAGACATTGAAATTAAAAACAATCTGACAGTAACTAGAGGGGAGGCAGGAGTGGATAATGGGGGGAAGGGTGGGAGGTTTTTCATGAACAAGTATAAAGGCCACATTGAAAAAAACAAGGGATGGTGGAAGCAAGTGCTGGAGTTTGGTTTGGCTGGGGTGGGAGGAGTGGTTGGGGTATAAACATAGACAACTGTAATTGAACAACAATAAAATAATTTAATAAAAAGCCTACTTAACCCCCCCCCAATAAAAGTTGTCTCAGATGTTCCTCAGCCTCTCCTCATTTTTTTTTTTTTTTTGGCATTCTTTTTTCATCCTTGTGTTCTGGTCGAATGTTTATTTCTTCCTTCTGCTCTCAATTGTTGATTTGAGTCCTGGTTTCCTTCCCATCAGTGTTTGTTCCCTGTATATTTTTCTGTATTTTACTTTGCATAGCCTGCACTTCTTCCTCTATTTTGTGACCATACTCAACCAATTCTGTGAGCATCCTGATTACCAATGTTTTGAAATCTGCATCTGATAGATTGGCTATCTCTTCATTGCTTAGTTCTATTCTTGGATTTTTGATCCGTTCTTTCATTTGGGATATATATATATATATATATATATATATATATATATATATATATATTTTATATATATATTTTTTTTTGTCTCAGCATTCCTTTTATTTGGTAAGGGATGGAGTCTTAGGTATTTATCAGGGCAGGGCAACCCACATCACTGAGTTGTGTTGTATGTGGTGCAGGGGTCTGAGAGGGTACTGTGCCACATGTTCTGCTCTCAGATGGCTTTCAGTCACTTCCCCTGCTCTGTACAAGCAAGTTGGGCCCTTCGGGTGCTGATTCCCAGATCGATAGGTTCGTGTGTGTTTTAGGACCCGTTAGTCTCTCCAAGAAACTCTCCTTTGAGGCTGGGAATTTCTCTCTTCACTGCAACCCCCACAGATTTTCACATACAGAGTTTTTGAGGCTTTATTTCCCCATGCTGGAACCCTCGGTTCTGCAGTCTGTCTCACTCCCCAGTTGTTCCTCCCAGTTTATATGCATGCAAATTTGGAACCACCCTGTCCACCAGCCACCACCTTGCCTTCCCCAGTCCTCCAGCTGCCATCTTGCTGTGAGTCTTCTCCACCCTAGCTGCCCTTCTATGCTCCTCCCACCAGCCTGAATGAATGTTTCTTCTTTAACTCCTTGGTTGTTGTACTTCCATACAGTTGGATTTTCTGACAGTTCTGGTTATTCTTTGTTTTTCAGTATGTGGTGTCCTTCTTTGGGTTGTGTGAGGAGGCAAAGTGTATATACCTACCACTCCATCTTTGACAGAAGTCCAATACCACAGTTTTTCATTCCACTAATCTGCTGATGGGAATTTAGGCTGTTTACAGCACCTGGCTATTGTAAATTGGGCTGCAATTAATATGGGGGTTCATAATTTCTTTTGAACTGGTCTTTTGTGGTTTCTAGAGTATATTTCCAGCAGTGGAATCACTGGGTCAAAAGATAGTTCCATTTTTAATTTTTTGAGGAGATTCCATACTGTTTATCACAGTGGCTGCAGCAGTCTGCATTCCCACCAACAGTTCACTAAGGTTCCCTTTTTTCCACAACCTCTCCCACACTTGTTGTTAAATTGTTTATGATGGCCATTCTGACTGGTGTGAAGTGGTATCTCACTGTGGTTTTAATTTGCAACTCTCTGATGATGCTGAGCATCTTTTCATATGTCTCTGAGCCCTCTGTATGCCCTCCTTGGAGCAGTGTCTGTTCAAGTCTTTTGCCCATTTTTTAATTGGGTCATTTGTTTTCCTGGTGTCTAGTAGTATAAGTTCTTTATATATTTTGGACATTAAACCCTTGTCTGATATATTTTTGGAAAATATGTTCTCCCAAACAGTGGGTTCTCTTTTCATTTGGGTATGATTTCTTTAGCTGTGCAGAAGCTTTTCAACTTGGTGTAGTCCCATTTGTTTATATTTTCGTTGTTTCTCTTGTGCTAAAAGATATATCAGTGAAAACTTTACTACATTAGATATCCAAAATTTTACTGCCCATGTTTTCTTCAAGGATTTTTATGGTGTTAATGTTTACATTTAAGTCTTCTACCCACTTAGAGTTTATTCTGGTATATGCTATAATTTGGTGGTGTAGTTTCATTTTTGGCGGGGCATATAACAGTCCCAATATCATTTATTGAAGAGATTATCTTTACTCCATTTTATGCTTATGCTCCCTTCATTAAATAGTAATTGACCATAGAAATGTGGCTTTATTTGTGGGTTCAATATTCTGTTCCATTGATTTGCGTGTCTGTTCTTATGCCAGTATCAGGCTGTTTTGATTACACTGACTTTCTGGTATAGTTTAATATCAGGTATTGTGATCCCTACAACTTTGCTTTTCTTTCTCAAGGTTGCTGAGCATATTTAGGGTTATTTTTCATACCATATAAACTTTTGGAGTTTTTGTTCTGTATCTGAATTATGCCATCGGCATTCATTGCATTGGATCTAAAGATTGCTTTGTTTACTATGGACATTTTAATGATGTTAACTCTTTCAATCCACAAATACAATAGATGATTCTGTTTATTTGTATCTTCTTCACTTTCTTTCTTCAGTGTTCTATAATTTTCTAAGTATAGGTTTTCAGCCTCCTTGGTTAAATTTTTACCTAAATATTTTAGTTCTTGTTAGTATACCAAATGATATTTTTTTCTTAGCCTCTCTTTCTGATAATTAGTTGTTGGTGTACAGAAATGCCATCAATTTCTGAATATTAATATTTTATCCCTCTTCTTTTCTGAATTCACTTACTCGGTTGAATAGTGTTTTGGTGGTATCTGCAGGGTAATCCATGTACACTATGATGTCATTGGCAAATAGTGACAATTTTACTTTCTCCATTCAGATTTGCATACTTTTTATTTATTCTTCATGACTAAATACTGTGGCTAGAACTTCCAGTACTATATTGACTAAAAGTGATGAAAGTGGACAACCTTACACTATTCCTAATCTTAAGGGAAAAGATTTTAGTTGTTGCCTATTGAATATGATGTTGGCAGTAGGACTTTCATATATAGCCTTTATTATATTGAGTTATGCTCTTTTTATTCTCTTTCCTGAGTGTTTTTTAATCATAAAGGGATGTTGGATTTTATCAAATGCTTTTTACCATCTATTGATATGATCACGTGGCTTTTGTCCTTCATTTTGTTTACATGGTGTCTGACATTTATTGATTATGAATATTGTACCATCCTTGCATCCCTGGACTAATTCCCACTTGATCATGGTGTATGATCTTTTTAATGTATCGCTGGTTCCAGTTTGCTAATTTTTTGATGAGGATTTTAGCATCTATGTTCATCAGCAATATTGCCCTATAATTTTATTTCTTTGTTGTGTATTTACCTAGTTTTAGGTTTGATAATATTGGCCTCATACAAGAGTTGGGGAATCTTCCCTCTTCTCTAACTTTTTATTTTTTGAATAGGTTGACAAGAATAGGTGATAGTTCTTTGAATATTTGGTAAAATTTATGTGATGATATCTGATCCAGGGCTTCTGTGTGCCAGGAGATTTTTGATTACTGCTTCAATTTTGCTACATGTTATTGGTCTATTCAGCATTTCCACTTTTCTCTGATTCAGTTTTGGAATATTCTGTTTTTCTAGAAATTTATTTTTTTGCGCAGGTTGCCCAGTTTCTTGGCATATAGTTGTTCATGGTGTATTCACACAATCCTTTGTATTTCTATGGTATCAGTTGTTACCTCTCCTCTTTCTTTTGTAATTTTATTTATTTGGATTATCTCTCATTTTTTTCTTTATGAGTTTGGTGGAAGGTTTCTCAATTTTCTTCATCTTTTCCAAGAATGAACTCCTGGATTCATGGATCACTGAATTATTTTTGTCTCTATATCATTTAATTATACTATGATCTTGATTATTCCCTTCCTTCTACTCACTCTTCTTTTGTTGCTGTCCCTCTAGTTCTTTTAGATGTAGGGTCGGGTTGTTTATTTCAGATTTTTCAATCTTCTTTAGATAGACTTGTATTGCTATGAAATTCCCTCTCAGGACTGCCTCACTAGGTCTACAGGTTTTGGGTTTCTGTGTGTTTATTTTTGTTTGATTTCCAGACACTTTGGATTTATTCCTTGATCTTATTGTTGCACATTCATTATTTAATAACATGTTTTTCAGCCTCTGTGTATTTGAATGTTTTGGCTTTTTGAGGTTGTTTTCTAGCTTGAGCCATTGTGATACAAGAGAATGGTTGATATAATTTTAATTTCCTTGAATTTGTTAATTGTTTCATGTGCCAGTATGTGGATATCTTTGAAACTAATCCATGTAACTTTGAAAAAAGTCTTTATTTTACTTCTTCAGTGTGAAAGGTTCTTTAAATATCAATTAAGTCCATTTGATGTAGAGTGGCATTTAATGCCATGATATCTTAGCTGATTTTTTGTATGGAAGAGCTATACATTGATAACAGTGGGGTGTTAAAATCCTCTAATGACTGTATTACTGTCTATCTCTTTCTTAAAGTCCTCCAACATTTTTGTTATATATTTAGGAGCTCCGATGTTTGGTGCACATATGTTTAAAAGGGTTATATCACCTTGTTGGACTACTCCCTTAAGAATTATGTAGTGATTTTTTTTTTTTTTGTCTCTTGCTATGGTCTTTGTTTTGAAGTTCCATTATGTCTGATATAAGTATTGATATACCAGGTTTTTGTTTCATGTCTGGTTACTTGGAATATTTTTTCTATGATTTCAATTTCAGTCACTGTAGATCTCTTTTTCTGATGTGTGTCTCTTGTAGACAACATATATGTGAGTCATATTTTCTTATCCATTCAGATACTCCATGTCTTTTGATTGGAGCATTAATGCATTTACATTTAAGGTTATTATTGATAGGCACTTATTCATTGCCAGTTTTTCCTTTTGTACCTGTGTTCCTCTTCTCTCACTCTCCTTTTTCATCTTCTTAAAGCAGTCCCATTAGCAAGTTTTGCAATGATGGTTTGGTGGAGGTGTATTCTTTCAGCCTTCTGTTGTCTAGGAATCTACTTATTTTGCCTTCCATTTTAAATGAGAGATTTTCTGGGCAGAGTACTTTTGGTTGCAGGCATTCACTTTTCATTACTTGGAATATTCGTCACCATTCCCTTATATCTTATAGTGTGTTTGTTGGGTAATCAGCTAATAGCCTTATGGGAAGTCCTTTGTATGTTATTAGCTGTTTCTCCCTTGTTGCCTTCAAGATTCTTTCTTTATCTTTAAATTTTACTATTTTAATTATAATATGTTTTGGAGTGGGCCTCTTTGGGTTCATCTTGACTGGGACCCTCTGGGCTTCCTGAATTGCGTGACTTTTTCCCTCACCAAGTTATGAACATTTTCTATCATTACTTTTTCAAATATGTTTTCTATTCCTTGTTCCTTTTCCTTTCCTTCTGCTATCCCTATGATACAAATATTATTACATTTCATATTGTCCTGCAACTCCTTTAAACTATCTCTGTTTATTTTGAATCTCTTTTCATTTTGTTACTGTCTGGGTGTTTTTTACATCTTGTCCTCCAAGTTACTGATTTGATCCTCTGCTTTATCTAGCCTGCTTTAAATTTCTACTAGTGTGTTCTTCATTTCACATATTGTGTTCTTCATTTCCTCCTGGCTCTTATTCATAGATTCTACATCCTTTTTCATGCTGATGTAGTTCCCACTAAGTCCTTGTAGCTCCCATAAAGTACCTTGTAGTTGTCACTAAGTTCCTTGAGCATCATATAACCGTTTCTTAGAACTCTATGTCTGATACATTGCTTCCTGCCTCAATTTATTTTTTTGAATTTTTTATTGTTCAATTATGGCTGTCCTCATTTTGCCCTCATTGCTCTCCCCTGCCCTGCCCAACCACCCCATATTCAATCCATCCCCAACCCCAATGTCCTTGTTCATGGGTCCTTAATATATGTTCCATGGCTTGACCCTTCCCCTTGTTTTCCCCATTATTCCCCTCCCCTTCCCCTCTGGTCACTGACAGTTTCTTTGTTACTTCCACGTCTCTGGTTCTATTGTGCTCTCTTGTTTGGCTGGTTGATTAGATTCCACTTAGAGCTGAAATCTTATGGTTTTTGTCTTTCACTGCCTGGGTTATTTCACCTAGCATTATATTCTCTAGTTCCATCCATTATGGCACTAAGGGTAGGAGTTCCTTCTTTCTTTCTGCTATGTACCATTCCATTGTGTAAATGTACCAGTTTTTTTGATCCTCTCATTTACCAATGAGCATTTAGGCTGTTTCCAACACTAAGCTACTGTAAATTGTGCTGCTATGAACATTGGGGTACATAGGGTCTTTTGAATTGGTGTTTCAGGATTCTTAGGGTTTAATCTGAGCAGTGAAATTGCCAGGTCAAAAAGTAGTTTTATTTTTACTTTTTTGGAGGAAATTTCATACTGTTTTCCACAGAGGCTATACCAGTGTGCATTCCCACCAACAGTGTACTAGGGTTCCCTTATTTCCACAATTTCGCCAGCACTTGTTTGTTGACTTGATTATGATGACCATTCTGACAGGTGTGAAGTACTCTGACAGGTATTTTGCTGTAGTTTTAATTCATATCTCTCTGATGGTTAATGATGCTGAGCATCCTTTCATATGCCTATGGGACCTTGTTATGTCCTCCTTGGAGAAGTGTCTTTTCAGATCCTTTGCCCATTTTTTAAATTGGAATGTTTGTCTTCCTAGTGTGGAGTCTTGTGAGTTCTTTATATATTTTGGAGATCAAGTGCTTTTTCTTAATTTTTTTTCACTTTTTAAAAAGGGTTTTATTAATTTATTTTTAGAGAGAGGGAAAGTAAAGGAGAAAAAATGGATAGAAATATCAATGTGTGGTTGCATCTCATGTGCCCCCCTACTGGGGACCTGGCCTGCAACACAGGCATGTGCCCTAGACTGGGAATTGAACTGGTGACCCTCTGATTTGCAGGCCCATATTCAATTCACTGAGCTATGGCAGCCAGGGCTCAAACCCTATCCTGAGGTATCATTTGCAAATATATTTTCCCATACTTAGAGTCCCCTTGCTTACCTCAATTTAATCCAGCTCTCCTTTTGGTAATTATTCCTTTCCTTTTGAGTGGGTGTTTCTTTTCTATATGCATTTTAGGTGAATATTTTTGTTTGCTTCTATGTGTTAGATTGATCCGCTTTGACTCCCTTTCTTGTGGTGTGGCATTATGTAGTAGGAGACCTGTGGGACTCAGTGGTGCAGTGCACTTGATCTCATGTTCTGAATGCTTTAGAGATGGCCTTTATGCAGTTCTTGGGGGCTCTCCTGTTTTATTGAGTTTTTATTTTTGCTGGCTCATTCTTCAGTGGGTTTCCCCTCTCTGGCTGACTGAGAGACTCAACCCTCACCACATCTTGTATGCTGTTTTACTGTTGCTGACAGAACAGAAAACAAAACCCCCACCAGCAAAGATACCGCCAACAACAACAGAAATATCAATGACAAATAACCAAAGTGTAATAGAGTTGGAAAGAGAATATGAACATTATGAGAAAGGAAAAAATAGTATTAAATGACTAAAGGAAAGAAAAATGATTTTCAGAGGATAGAGGGATAAGAAATAGAAACAACAGGAAATGGCAAAGGCAAAAAAAAAAATAAAATTTAAAATGTAAATAAGAGCCCTGGTTGGTGTGGCTCAGTGGACTGAGCACCAGACTGTTAACCAAAGGGTCACTGCTTCAATTCCCACTCAGGGCACATATCTGGTTTGCAGGCCAAGTTCCTTGTATGGGGCATGTGAAAGGCAACCACACAATGATGTTTCTCTCTCCCTTCCACTCTCTCAAAAAATAAATAAAATAAAACAAAATAAAATGTAAATAAGAAAGGGGAGAGATTTAGAAGATTATGGTCCAGTACATGGAAGCTGAGCCCACTTTTTCATGCCCCAGCATGTATTTTTCACTGATTTTCTAACAAGTGAACTCAACGATCAACAGAATTTCAGCTGATATAAATTTTTAAAGCCAATGAGTACAGAGGGTGCTTTATACCTTCCGGTAAGAAATTTCATAAATTGAGGGGGTGTTGGGAACCACCCTGCCTGCTTTCAGAAGCTGTAACCCCCTCATGGCTAAGGCTGAGTAAGCAACCTTCGGACCATGAGCCACTAAGGAGACAAGGTTTATCTCCCTGGCAGGGGTGCCGCTTCTGTTCCTTTTTCTTCACCCTGCCTGGCCCCCAGTGCTTCATCAGTTGGCCAATGATGGGTAAGATTCCCCAAGGGGGGGATGATGACCTAAGACAGGCACAATCACGTGGAGGCCCCAAGGAAGGACTTGGGGGGTTATAGCAAAAGGGGGTGATGGACCCTGAGCTTTGACAGAGCCTGAGTCCTCATTCTATCTGCAAGAAGCCTCATAATCTCTTATCTGCCTTACTTCCCCTGCCTGACTTAAGCCTGAAACAATGCCTTAAGCCTGAAACAATGTCAGTGGTGGGTGTAGCCCTGTGCTGGGAAAGGCAGGTTCCCTAATGCAATCAGGCCTAAGAAAGAATATGTAAAATCCTGCGAAACCTGCTTTGTTTAGAATGCTCTCAATTAAATAAGGGTCCAAGCAAGAAGTGAGTTTGTTGCTCAAAGTTTTATAGCTCTTTAGCTATCTGACCCTGACTCAAAATAGGTCCTTAGAGTTCTTTGTTTGTTATCTATTGTTTGATCCTTTCTGCCTGACTGTTGCAGACCATTCAGCCTGGTTTTAGGAGCTGTAACCTGCCCCCCCTCCCCATGGCTAGACTGTGTAAGAGCCCCAGGTACCTGCTTCATCTGGGTCTGTTCTGTCAAGAGGACCTGAGCCACTAAGGAGACAAGGCATATCTCCCTGGCAGGAGCGCCACTTCTGCTTCATCCATCTCTGACTCCAATGCTTGGTCGGTTAGTCAATGACGGGTAAGAACCCTCCAGGGAGGGGCAACCCAAGCCAGACGTGAACACTTGGTAGGCCCTCATGGAAGGACTTGGGGACTACAGCAAAGAGGGGGTGGTGGACTCTCGCCCCCCAGCTATACTGGCATAGCCTGAGTCCCCATTTCCATCTGGGAGATGTCTTCCTTGTCTCTTGCTTCCTTGCTCTAATCGGCTTAAGCCTGAAACTATGATAACAGGCAGTGCAGCCCAATGCCGGCCAGAGTGCTTCCCTGGGTGATTGGGCATAAGAAAGAATTTCTTCTTTCTTATGTAAAGTCCTGTGAAATCTGCTTTGCTAAGAGTGCTCTCATTTAAATGATAAGGGTCTGAGGAGGAAATGAGTATGATGTCTCCCAAAGTTTTTGCAACCCCCTTTCCTGACAGGCACTGACTCAGATTAAGTCCTCAAATTTCTTTGAAATGTTATCCACTGTTTGATCCTTGCCATATGACATACCTGTATTCCTGTGTATTTGAACCCAATAAAAGCCCAGTGAGGAAGGGGCTCTGGGTCCTTCTGCTTTGAGAGATCGACCACCTCTCCTCCCCAAGCAGATCATGTCTTGGTAGACTTATTCTCATCTGTGGTGGCTGGGGGGGCCTGCAGGTGGAGCCCCACACACACACACAAGGGGGAAATGCCCTGTGTGAGGTGCCTGCAGCAAAGAAGAGAACAGAGAGAAAATGCAGCTTAGTTATTCCCTCCCATCCCAAAATGGGGCCCTGGTCACACACAGAAAAACCACCAAACCTAATTGGGAGAGACTTAGAAGGATATATAAAGTCTGGGAGACTTAGGCTATACATGCATAGTGAACACCACATCCATAACTGGAGCGCCAACTGGGAGAGTTTCAGAGAAAAATTCTATCTTCTAAAATTGTTGGTGGCATTGACAAGTAGTGGGAAGCACAGATTGTGAGAGGCTTTGTGGTTTTGGGGGTGGTGGAGCACATGGAGAACTAGCCCAGGGCTTGGTGCTGCAGTGTGAAGGCCACATAGATTCCTTTAAAATAGGAACCAAGGTGAGATTCAGCATGGACACTGTTCTGATATGTGTGTATCAGCTCTGCCAATAAAGAAACAAGAGTGAAAGCACAGTTCGGTCCAACTGAGTCCCACTTCACAGAAAGAATAGAAAGTGTCAAGCTGATGGTGCTGTGGGACCCAACTGATCATGGCTGGTGAGCAGGGGTTGTGCAGAGTGGAGAGTTCAGGCCTGAGTTTCCTGCAAGTGAGGCAGGTGAATAAAAGGAGGAAAATCAAGATCAGAAGAGAATAAATGACATAGCAACTAAAAAAATCAATTAAAGGGATAGTGAATCCAGGAGTTGTTGCTTGAAAAGATAAACAAAATTGATGAACTTAACCAGATTCATCAAGAAAGAAAGAGAGAGAGCTTGAGTATAAATAGAATCAGAATCAAAGCAGGAGAATATTACAACTAATATGAGAGAAATACAAAGGATTGCAACAAATTACTATGAACATAGGTATATGCCAAGAAATTGGACATCTTAGATGAAATGGACAAATTTCTAGAAATACGCAATATTCCAAAACTGAATCAAGGGGAAAAAGAAAGTCTTAATACACAAATAACTGCTAGAGAAATTGAAGCAGTAATCAAAAAACTCTCAGCACACAAACATCCTGGACTGGATGAAGTCACAGTGGAGTTTTACCAAACAATTAAAGAACTAACTCCTATCCATTTCAAAATATTCCAAAAAAATCAAGAAAAGGGAAGAGTCACAAACTATTTTATGAGACCAGTTTCATTCTAATTCTAAAACCAGGTAAAGATACAAGAAAGAAATAATAGGCCAGTATCTCTCATGAACATAGATGCAAAGAACCTCAACAAAATATTAGCAATTCTGATTCAGGAATACATTAAAAAGACCACACACTGTAATCAAGTGGAATTCATCCCAGGGATGCAAAGATGGTACAATATTCACAAATCAACAAATGGCATACACCACATAAACAAAATGAAAGACAAAAATCACATCGTCGTATCAATAGATGCTGAAAAAGCATTTGATAAAGTATAGCACCCATTTGTGATAAAAACACTCAGCATAGTGGAAATAAATGGAGCATACCTCAATTAATAAAGGTGATATAGGAGAAACCTACACACAATGTTACACTCAATTGACAAAAAATAAAATCTCTCCTCTTAAGAAAAGGAACAAGACAAGTGTGTTGGCTTTCACCACTGTTAATCAACATCATAATGGAAGTTCTAGCTACAGTGATCATACAAGAAAAAAGAAAAAAATACATCAAAATTGGGTAGGAGGAAGGGAAACTGTCATTATTCACAGACAACATGATAGTGTACATAGAAAATCCTGTAGACTCAACCAAAAAACTACTCAAGCTAAGAAGTGATTTGGCAAAACAGCAGGATACAAGTCAGTATTAAAAAATTGAAGGCATTTTTGTACACCAACAATAAATATCAGAAACAGAATAGAGGGGGAAAATCCCAATTTACTACAGCAATAAGAATAAAATGTACCTAGGAATAAACTTAACCAAGGAGGTAAAAACCTGTGCTCAGAAAATTATATAACACTGAAGAAAGAAACTAAGGAAGAGATAAATAAATGGATGCATATACTATGTTCATGGATTGGAAGAATTAACAACATTAGAATGTCCATACTACACAAAATGGTCTATAGATTCACCACAATTCCTTTTAATATACCAATGGCATATTTCAAGATCTAGAACAAATATTCCAAAAATCTATTGTAACCAAAAAAGACCCCAAATAGCTTCATCCAACTGGAGAGAGAAAATCAAAGTTGGAGGGATCACAGTACCTGATATCAAACTATACTACAATGCCACTGGAGCCAAAATAGTCTTGCACTGTCATAAAAAGAGATACATAGATCAATGGAACAAAATAGAGATCCCAGAAACAAATGCATGTCACTACAGTCAATTAGTGTTTGTCAAAGGGAGTAGGACCATACAATGCAATAAAATAGCCTCTTCAATAAATGGTACTGGGAGAACTGGATTGTTAACATGACAAAAAAAAAAAAAAAGAAAGAAACCCAACCACCAACTTACACCATATGCCAGAAAAACCTCAAATTGGATAAAAGATTTAAATATAAGCCATGACACCATAAAAATTTTAGAGGAAAACATAGGCAGTAAAACTTCAGACATCCCACATAGCAATATTTTTTGCCAATATATCTCCTAGGGCAAAGGAAATAAGGAAAAAACAAATGTGACTAGATAAAATTAAAAAGCATGGTTAAAGAAAACATCATCAAAATGAAAAGGGAACTGACCATAATGGAGAACATATTTGCAAATAATACATTGGCCAAGGGTTTGATCTCCAAAATATACAAAGAACTCATACAACTCAACACCAGGAAGACAAACAATCCAATTAAAAAATGGGCAAAAGATCTGGATATGTCCCCTTTGACATTAAAATCGCCTTACTGGGTGGTATGAAATTTCTTCTGTAAGCATTGGCTTCTGAACTTCATAATAACTAAGATTCTGTCTATTGTTCAGGTTAATTGTCAGAAAATCAGCCAAAAATACAAGTTGGGGGAAAGAACAAGTAGACTCAGCTTCCACCTATTCAGCTGCCATCTTCTCCCCACTAGTGATCAACTTCATTTTTGCAATTTAGCAGTGAGGGCCCTTTAAATATGTTTTCTATTGTATTTCATTTACTTTTCAGATTCTTCTATTTTCCTTTTTTTCTACCCATCTGTGAAAAAATACTATGTTTTCTAACTTTGTGATAATTACACATCAAATGGCCCATAGAAAAGCACAATGGAAACCCAGGCTTCTCTTTCGTACAAAATTTCTCTTCCCTTATTTTTTATCTTCCTTGGTTATTATCTAGGGATCTGAATGCTGGGTCTGTCTGCACCACCAATTTTCTGTAACTGGCTCTTTCTCTCCTGGGCTCACTCTCCCCATCTGTGGAATGAAGAACTAGACCAAATGAGTGCTAACTTTCAATGGCATTGACTCTATTAAGTCTGAGTGAGAGGACCCATAGAAATCCTTCTTGACTCCATTATCAAACTCACAGAGCTGAAAGCCTGCTCTAGTTGGATCTCCACCCCCTGGTGGAGAATTATGAGTCTTCAGTGCTCTCCTCAGCGTAGTAAAACTTTTCTGACATAAAGTGAGGTCCTTCCACTCAGACTCTGGCTTGACCATTCAGGTATCTAAGATGATAGAGGTTGTGACAACCAACTTTTAAGGCACAATAGATATTCATTTAATAGACATAGTAGAGATTCAATGAATACTTGTGACCTGCTGAAAACTTCAGTAAAATAACTCATAATGACAACACACTGGAGGCTCTCCAAGATCCTGCAGTTGTATCTGCTCTAAACTACACTGCTGTCTTCATGGTGTCTGTTTTAGTCAGGATTCTCTACAGAAACAGAACCAAAGAAGTAGATGGATACATAGATATAGATGTGTATATATATACATACATATAATATGCATATGCATATGTTTATAATATATAAATATATACACATTCATGTGTATATAATCTCCCTCTGAGAGAGAGAGAGAGAGAGAGAGAGAGATTTCAAGAAATTCGCTCTCATAATTGTAGGGACTTAAATGTCTGAAATTTGTAGGGCAGGCCAAGAGGCTAGAAATTCTGATATGAATTGATGTTGCAGTCTTGAGTCCAAAATCTGTAGGGTAAACCTGGAAGGCTGGAACTCAGGAAGGGTTTCTATGTCACAATGTTGAAGCTGAACTCTTTTTTCTCTGGGAAACCTCTATCTTTGATCTTAAGGTCTTTAATTGATTGAATGCGGCCCATTCATATTATGGAGGGCAATTTGCTTTACTCAAATTCACCTGTTTTAAATGTTAATCACATCTAAAAAACACCATCATAGCAACATCTAGATTAGTGTTTGTCCAAACAACTGGGCACCATAGCCTAGCCAAGTTGACATATAAAATTAATCATCAGTTTCCACACAGTGCCTGACATTGCTACTCACCTAGGTAGGTCACATACTCCTCTCCTTTGAATTGGGGTTACCTTGGGCTAGTTGATATTGGCCTTGTACCCTATTCTTGGTCCCTAAAACCTGCCAGATCTTTTCAGAATATGCCAATATGCCTTCCCTTTCAGTGTGCTCTTCTATCCCATTAACTGCTTCCAAAATAGCTTCCATCTAAACTTTAGACCAGCAACAGCAGGCATATGTGTGCCTGTGTGTGTATAGCACATATAAAACACACATATAAAACATATATAAAACACACACATAAACACACATTAAAACATATATACAACATACATATACAACACACGTATAAAACACATGCATGAAACATGTGCATAAAACATATAAGACATATAAAAAGCACACATATAAAACACATACATAACATATACATAACACACACACACACATATATATATGATTATATATATATAATCAGTAGACCCCTGTATTCTAGCTCAGGAAATTCTTCTCATTGAGGTTTCCACATGCATAAGCTTTACTGACTCCCCAAAACACTTAGCTTTGTGCACTGTCTTCCTAGTCTCATCTGGGTCCATGTCAGGTCATGTCTTATTTCTGACCTACTATTCCCTTGGGACACCGATCCTAAACTTTGTTGTCCATTAACATGGGCAAGAGACTTCATGTCTGTGTCCCACAACCATCTGGAAAGGAAAACTAAATAATCAGTACCTGTTACAGTTCTTTTATTCTTTTTTGAATATATAGCTTTAAAATTATTTTTTATTGATTATGTGGTTACAGTTGTCCCAATTATGCTCCTTTATACACCTCCACCCAGCACCCTCCACTCCCTCATGCAATCCCCACACCATTGTTCATGTCCATGGGTCATGCGTATAAATTCTTTGGCTACTCCATTTCCTATATTGTACTTTACATCCCCATTTCTATTCTGTAACAACTAACTTGTACTTCTCAATCCCCTCACCTCTTCACCCATTTCCCCATATACTACTCCCATCTGGCAATGATCAAAATGCTCTCTGTGTCCATGATTCTGTCTCAGTTCTTCTTGCTTGTTTAGTTTTTCATTTTTAATTTTGCTATTATTTATTGTTATTCTGTAACAGTTCTCCCAATTTTCCCCCTTTGTCCTTCTTTATCCATCCCACCCCCTAATCCCATGGTCAATTACTACAGTGTTTTCCATGTTCATGACTCATTCATACATGCTCTTTAACTAGTCCCTTCTCCTTTTTCCACCATTATCCAGTTCCTCGCACCCCTATAGTCCCTGTCAGTCTGTTCTCCATGTTTCCATGCCTGTGGTTCTATTTTGTTCCTTAGTTTAATTTGTTCATTAGATTCCCCTTATAAGTAAGATCACATGGTAATTGCTTTCATTGACAAGCTTATTTCACTTAGCATGATGGTCTCCAGATCTTCCATGCTGTTGCAAAAGTTAGGAGTTCCTTCTTCCTTTCTGCTGCATAGTATTCCATTGAGTAAATGTACCACAGTTTTTTGATCCATTCATCTACTGATGGGCACTTAGGCTATTTCCAGGACTTGGCTACAGCAAACCAAACTGCTGTGAACATAGGGGTGCATAGGCAATTTTGAATGGGATTTTTAGATTCAATTGTTGATAGACATATACTTGTTGCCATTTTATTGCTCATAGTTTTTTCAATGACTTTTTTATTGCTGTTCAAGTATAATTGTCTCCATTTTCAACACTCCATGCCCCCGACCACACCCATCTCTGCCTCCTACCCTCAAAACTACCCCCTTAACCTTTGGCCATGTGTACTTCAACCATGTTCCTTTATGCCCCCCCCATTATCCCCTATTATCCTTCTTACTCCCACTCTCTGGTTACTGTCAGATTGTTCTTTATTTCAATGTCTCTAGTTGTATTTTGCTTGCTTCCTTGTTTTGTTGGTTAGGTCCCACTTACAGGTTCTTCCACCACTTGGCTTCTTTTACTTAGCATAGTGATCTCCAAATACACTCATGTTTTTGAGAAGGGTATGAGCTACTTCTTTATTTCTTCTGCATAGTATTCCATTGTGTAAATATACCACAGTTTTGGGATCCATTCATTTACTGGTGGGCACTTAGGTTGATTCCAACAATTGGCTATTTTAGATTGTGCTGCTATGAACATTGGGATGCATAGGTTTTTTTTGGATTGTGTTTCAGTGTTCTTAGGGTATAACCCCAACTGTGGTATTGCTGGGTCAAAAGGCAGTTCCATTCTTAGATTTTTCAGGAAATTCCATACTATTTTCCACAGTGGCTGCACCAATCTGCATTCCCACCAACAGTGTACTGCAATTCATTTCCTCCATAACCTGTCCAAAACTTGTTGTTTCTTGATTTGTTTACAATGGCTGTTCTGACCAGTTTGAAGTGGAATCTCATTGCGGTTTTAATTTACATCCCTCTGATGGCTAGTAATGCCAAGCATCTTTTCATATGCTTCTAGGCCCTTGATATATCTTTCTTGGACTAGTGTTTGTTCATTTCTTTGATGATTTTTTAATTGGATTGTCTTCCTGGAGTGGAATCATGTGAGTCCTTTATATACTTTGCAGATAAGACTCTTGTGCGAGGTGTTATTGGCAATGATTTCCCATATAGCTTGTTTTCTTTTCATTTTAATGCTGTTTTCTTTAGCTGTGCAGAAGCTTTTTATTTTGATGAGATCCCATTCGTTTATTCATTGCTTTATGTCCCTTGTTCTAGGGAACATATTGATGAAAATATTGCTGCATGGAATATCTGAGATTTCCCTGCCCATTATATGTTCTCCTCTAGGACTTTTATAGCACCACAACTTATATTTATGTCTTTTATCTACCTTGAATTTATTTCTGTGTATGGTGTAAGTTGGTGATCAAGTTTTATTTTTTTGCATGTAGCTGTCCAGATCTCCCAACACCATATGTTGAAGAGGCTATTTTTACTCCATGTTATGCTTCTGCTCCCTTTGTTGAATATTAATTGACCATAGAGACTTAGGTTTATTTCTGGGCTCTATATTCTGTTCCATTAGTCTATGTGAATGTTCTTATGCCAGTAAAAGGCTCTTTTGATTACAGTGCCCTTCTAATACCATTTGACATCAGGTACTGTGATCTCTCCTACTTTTTTCTCCTTTCTCAAAATTGCAGCAACTATTCAGGGTTGTTTATGGTCCCATACAAATTTTTGAAATGTTTGTTCTATATCTGTGAAATATGTCATTGGTACTTTAATATGGATTGCATTTAATCTATAAATTGCTTTGGGTAGTATGGACATTTTGATGATGTTAATTTTTCCAATCCATGAACATGGTACATGCTTCCATTTATTTGTGTCTTCCTTAATTTCTTTCTTCAGTGTTGTGTAGTTTTCTGAGTACAGGTCTTTTACCTCCTTGGTTAGGTTTATTCGTAGGTAACTTATTATTTTTGTTGCTATAGCAAATGGGATTTTTTTTTTCCTGGTTTCTGTTTCTGATATTTCATTCCTGGCGTATAAAAATGCCTTTGATTTCTGAATATTAACGTTGAACCCTACTGTTTTGCCCAATTTGCTTATTACGTCAAGGAGTTTGGGGGTGCAGTCTATAGGATTTTCTGTGTAGACTGTCATATCATCTGTGAACAGTGACAGTTTTACTTCCTCCTTTCCAGTTTGGATGCATTTTATTTCTTTTTCTTGTCTGATCTCTATGGCTACAACTTCTAATATTATATTGAATGAAAGAGGTGAAAATGGACATCCTTGTCTTGTTCCTGATCTTAGTGGGAAATGTTTTAGTTTTGGCCATTGAGTATGATGTTGGCTGTAGGTTTCTCATCTATGGCCTTTATCATATTGAAGAATGCTTCCTGTACTCCCACTCCACTAAGTGTTTTTATAACAAATGGGTCCTGTACCTTATCAAATGCTTTTTCTGCATTTATTGATATGATCATGTGATTTTGTCTTTCCTTCTGTTTATGTGATGTATTATGTTTATTGATTTGTGAATGTTGTACCATCCTTGCATCCCTGGGATGAATCCCACTTGATCATGGCATATAATCTTTTTAATGTATTGCTGAATGTGGTTTGCCAATATTTTGTTCAGGATGTTGGCATCTATATACATCAGTGATATTGGCTGATGGTTTTCTTTCTTTGTTGTACCTTTATCTGAAGGTTTTGAAATTAGGGTGATGTTGGCTTCGTAAAAAGAGTTTGGGAGTCTTCCCTCTTCTCCAACTTTTTGGAATAGTCTGTGAAAGATAGGGGTTACTTCTTACTGAAATATATTGTAAAATTATCCTCAGAAATGGCATGGTCCAGGGCTTTTCTGTGCCAGGAATTTTTTGATTACTGCTTTGATTTCATCAGCTGTTACAGGTCTGTTCAAGCTTTCTGCTTCTTCTTTATTGAGTTTTGGAAGATTATTATTTTTCTAGAAATTTGTCCATTTAACTCTGGTTTTCAAATTTCTTGACATAGTTGCTTGTAGTAATATCTTACAGTCCTTTGTATCTCTGTGTTCTCAGTTGTAATCTCTCTTCTTTCATTTCTGATTTTCTTTATTTGGGTTCTCTCTCTCTCTCTCTCTCTCTCTCTCTGATGAGTATACTTAAAAGCTTGTTGATTGTTTAAGTATTTTCAAATAACTACATCCTGGATTTATTGATCCTTTGGATTGATGTTTTAGTCTCTATATAATTTAATTCTGCTCTGATCTTGGTTATTTCTTTTTTGTACTTGCTCTGGGCTTTGTTTGTTGTTGTTCCTCCAGTTCTTGTAGTTGTAAGGTTAGGTTATGTATTTGAAATGTTTCTATCTTTTTTAGGTAGGCCTGTATTTCTATGAACTTCCCTATCAGGACTGCCTTCACTGCGTCCCATAAGTTTTGTACTGTTGTGAGTTCATTTTCATTTGTTTTAGAATCTTTTTGATTCTTCCTTGATCTCATTATTGACCCATTCATTGTTTAATAGCATGCTGTTCCATCTCCATGAATTT
Organism: Anoura caudifer; assembly: GCA_004027475.1. Taxonomy (NCBI): domain Eukaryota; kingdom Metazoa; phylum Chordata; class Mammalia; order Chiroptera; family Phyllostomidae; genus Anoura; species Anoura caudifer. The sequence continues at coordinate 83,595 of PVKU01005376.1, read as the reverse complement.
TAGTATTTTTTAAATTTTTCCTTGAGGTTCTTTTTCGGTTTCAATCACTTGTGGTCAGAGAAAATGCTTGATATGATTTCAATTTTCTTGAATTAGTTGAGATTGGTTTTGTGTCATATTATGTAGTCTATCTTTGAAAATGTTCCATGTGCATTTGAAAAGAATGTGTGCTGTGCTATTCGGGATGAATGCATATATATATATATATATATATATATATATATATATATATATATATATATATATATATATATGTATGTATATATATCCATCCTTTGGATCTAGGGCATTATTCAATGCCCCAATATCCTTATTGATATTTTGGAAGATTTATCCATTTTTGACAGTTGGATGTTAAAATCCTCTAGTATGCATATGTTTCTGTCTATATCTTCTTTGAAGTCCTCCTAGATTTTCCTTATATATTTGGGTGCTCCTAAGTAGGGTGCATATATGTTTACAATGTTTATGTCTTCTTGATGAATTCTTCCTCTGAGTATTATGAATTGTTCTCTGGGTCTTTTTATGGCCTTTGTTTTGAATCTATTTTGTCAGATAAAAGTTTTGCTACCCCATGTTTTTTTTTTCCTGTTCATTGGCTTAGAATATTTATTCCCAACCCTTTACTTTCAGTCTGTGTAGGTGTTTTGTTCTGAGGTGGATCTCTTGTTGGCAGCATATGTGAGGGACATGTTTTCTTATCTTTTCAGCTTCCCTAAGTCTTCTGATTGGAGCATTTAATTCATTAACATTTATGGCTATTATTGACAGGTATTTATTCATTGCCTCCCCCCTTTGTACTTGTTCCCTTCTCTTTCTCACTCTTTTCCTTCCTCTTCTTATAGTAGTTCCTTTAACATATCTTGTAGTGCTGGTTTGGTGGAGGTGTATTCTTTCAATCTTGCTTTGTGTGGGCAACTCTTTTTGCCTTCCATTTTAATTGAGAGCCTCACAGGCTAGTGTTGTGTTGGTTAAAGTCCTTTGTTTTTCATTACTTGGAGTATTTCTTTTCACTCTCTACTGGACTGTAGTGTTTCTGTTGCAAAATCATCTGCTAGCCTTATTGAAGCCCCTTTGTATGTTACTTCTTGTTTCTCCCTTGCCACTTTTAAGATTCTCTCTTTGTCTTTACAATTTGGTGTTTTAATTATGTGTTTTAGAGTATGCCTGTTTGGGCTCATCTTGATTGGTGCCCACTGTGCTTCCTGATATTGCAAGGTTTTTTTTTTTCCCTTCTCTAATTTTGGAAAGTTTTCATCTTTATTTTTCACAGACAGGGTTTCTATCCCTTGTTCCTATTCTTCTCCTTCTGCTATTCCTATGATATGACTGCCATTTCATCTCATGTTATCTTGGAGTTCTGTTAAGCTATCTTTATATTTTTTAGACTTTTTTCGTGCTGCTTCTCCACCTGGGTGTTGCTTTCCACCTTGTCTTCCAGCTCACTAATTCACTCCTCTGATTCATCCAGCCTACTTGTAATTCCTTTTAGTGCATTTCTTTTTTTTTAAAAATTTCAGAAATTGTATTGTTCGTTTCTTCCTGGTTTTTATTTATAATTTCCATTAACTTTTCCATACTGTTATAGTTGTCACTCAGTTCCTCCTATTTGTCTGATTTCCTGTAGCATCCTTATAACCATTGTTTTGAATTCTATATCTCATAGCTTGCTTACTTCCATATCATTTAACTCTTTTAGTTGGGAGTCTTCCATTCCTTTTTATTGCAGGTTCTTTCTTTGTCTCCCCATTTCAGGTGACTCTTTTTGTTTGTTTCTGCACTGTCTGATGTTCTGCTTTACTTGCTGTCTTTGTAGAGTGAACTTCTATGGTAGGAGTTCTATGAGTTTCAGTGGCATGGTCTCTTTGATTTCCTTGTCTGGATGTTCTAGGTTTGCCCTTTCTTCTGTTTGTGTGGGCTCTCATTTTGTACTTGTGTTTTTACCTGTTGGCTGTTTGTTTGTAAGCTGGTTCTCTCCTCCAACAGGTATATTGGTGTTCACAGCTCCCTCCCACACTTGTATGGGATCAGTGGCAAGGGAGAGGCAAAATTGATTGGGACAGCAAGAGAATATTCTATGGGATTTAAAGTACCAACAAGTAGAGAAGACATAGGAGATCCTTTTGATAAATATAGCATTAACCATGATATTTCACTCAACTAGCCACTTTTTATAAAAGGTGAAAAAGAGACAAAACTCTTGTTAGAGGAGAAAAGGATTGTGGCCTTCATCTACAAAAGAGCATCCTTGTGTGAGGTTAGATGATGAGATAAAGAAAGAGTAATGGATAGATAGCAGGGGTAATATGTTAGAGACTAGAGTTGACAACAACAGTAATAAAGCTCAAGAAGATAGTGAAATAATAGGCTAAGACCAGGGAGGGATGTTGTGTAGTGTTTACAATTACATGGAATAACCATTATTTACAATACTACTGGAACAATAATATGGCAAGAAGTATATGATCTGCGTAACAAAAATAGAAAGTACACAAACAAGAGTGAAGCATTATTGGAACATGAGAGAAGCCAAAGAAAAAAAATTAAAATACAATATGTAGGAGGATGAAGATGGCAGCGAAGTAGGTAGGAGCAGATTCCACTTCCTCCTACACATGGGAGAAAAACCTAGCCTATCTACAGAGGAACAGAACAAATAGCCAACAGTACCCCAGCATATATGAAGATAGGAGACCAAAAATTGTAGAGGACATTGAAAAACCAGATGGTAAGGAGAGTGCTTCAGGATAATAAGGTCCCCAGGACCAGTGCGGGGAACAGGGCGGCTGCAGTCCTAAGTATGTTGCCCACCGGGTCTGCCACAAGGGTGTTGGGGGAGAGCTGGGACAATGGCTCCCTCCCCTGCCAAACAAGGATTGAGCAGCACTGAGAGAGGCCTGGTTGCTTGAATTTGCAGAGAGGGGAATAAGGATTAAGTGGCCAACAAACAGGGGCTGTGAGCACCAATGGAGTCTATGGACACCAGCTGGAGAAAGTTGAGAGTTGGGCCATGGTGGGCCCTGACCCAGATAGTCCCTGGTCTGGTTGGATAATTAGGCTATGTGAGAGGCTAGACCTCTGTATGGAGTGGCAGGCTTGAATAGGAGGAATTTCTCAAAAAAAAAGTGAAAAAAGAGACACTGTTTGGGGAATTCTCCTGCAGCAACCACTGCAGCCTCCTCCTTACCCAGCCTCACAGGGCTCCTGAGGTGGCACTGAAGGCCCTGCACACACTCCCATAGCCCAGGGAAGAGTGATTTCCCAAACCTGAGGGACTAGAAGTGCCCAGGCCAAGCATGCACGCCCACAGCCCTGGGGAGAATGCACTCTGAGGAAGGCCTGGTGCCCACACCAAAACCCTGGGGAGAGTGCATGCCTGAATCTGTGGAACCTGAGAGACAAGAGACTGCTGGGGAACTGGGCTAGAGGCTGACTGAGTGTGGACCAGGAAGTGAGAAAAGGGAAACCAATTACCCCTCAGCCTGCTGCAGCCAGGAAGACCAGCAAAACTGGTTTCACCAATTTGAAACAAGCAAGAGGCTTTTATTTTTTCAAGTAATTCTTTATTTTTTATTTTTTCAATCTTTTAACTCCTTTTCTTCTCTTTGCTTCTTTCTTCTTTTATTCCTTCTTCCTTTCTCTCCCATTTTATCTCTTCTTCCTTCCTTCTTTCTTTTTATTTTTCTAATTCCCACAAGTGACACACACACACACACACACACACACACACACACAAAACAGGAACTGTGGAAAGACTGGAGTTGGACCCAAAGAGGGGGCATCCTAACAGCTGAGACAGTGAGACAAATTTCACTTTGCTACTACAGAGAACCTGCAAGTTTTTGTATATTTGTATTATTATTTTTTCATTATTCTTACATTGTTTATTTTATCAGTATTTTTGTATTCCTCTTCTTTCTGTTTAGTCTTCTTTGCTTGGCTGGTTAAATAGAATTGTTTGACTGATTTCCTTTGTTCTCTCTTTCATCGTGAATTGTTAAGTTACTGTCTTTCACTTCCCTTGTGTTCCATTAGCACATTACTCAAGGACTGATACTTCCTATTCTTGCTCTCCACATCACACAGATTCTGTCATATGATTGTTGTTCCATTATAATTGCAAATAACAGCTGTTCCATACTATTGTAAATACTACACAGCACCCTTCCCAGATCTTAGACTGCTTCACAGTTTCCTGAACTGTGTTAGTGTTCTGGTCAACTATATTCTCTCACAAACTACACTTATATTCTATCTTTTACTCTCACCTTACTTCAAAATCTGACCTCAACACAAGCTCACTGCTTTCTAGATCCAACCCACAATTCTTCCTTCCCCAACAGAGTCTTATCTTCTTTCCACCCTTTCTAAAAAGTGTCCAGGGGGGTAATATATCATGCTTAACACTACATAGCCAAAGGAGCTCCTATCTCTTCTCTACAGGCTGGTACTGTAAATATCATAGAATACACTCTTGCTGTCTTAAACCATTTTGCCAGCCTCTTCCACCTAATCACAAAAAAAAGACTAAGTGGAAACCAGGAACACCAGGATACCTGCTGGGAGAAGGAACCCAACAACAAAGGAACCACCAACAGATAAAAACAGAAGAGGAAGGAGGGAGTGGAAGCCATACTAACATCAATCCAGGACCTATCTGAAAATACAACTAAATAGTGGAGAAATTACCCAGAACAAACAACTGAACAAGAGCAAGAAAGAATCCTCAAAACCTTGTACACATGGAAGAACCACCTTCAACACAATCTACCATCACCAGCACAAAAAAAAAATACAAGAAGTGGTTACAGAGGGACCTTCCATTAATCAGCTGGTAGAAAGGATCCACCAAAGAAAGACCCAACAAAAATCAAAACCCAAAGACAAACACAGAGCCAACATAAATGATAGCCCAAGACCAGTGAGCTTGGGAGATCAAGGAGACTGCACCACTGAATCTCACAGGTATTCTACCATAGACGTTCACACCATAAACCCAGGGAGTGAGAACACATCAATTTAAGAAGCTGAGGCTAATGAGAAGAATCCCCCAAACAATGGGAAGAGAAACAAACAATCCCCAAATGAAAGGAAAGGAGAAGGCCTCAGAAAGAATGTTAAATGAGACAGAGGCAATTCAACTATCAGATATTGAGTTCAAAGCAATTGTTATCAGGAAGCTCCATGAGTTCACAATGAGCTACCAGAAACTACGGGGAAGCTACAAGGAACTCACTGCAAACTATATCAAAATGAAAAAGGAAATAGAAACTATCAACAAGGGCCAACAGGAAATGAAGAACACAATTTCTGAACTGAAGAACACAGTAGAAGGAATCAAAAGCAGGATGGGTGAAGCAGAAATTGGATCAGCGAGTTTGAGGACACAGTAGAAAAAAACACCCAGAAAGAGCAAGAAAAGGAAAAGAGAATCATAAAGAATGAAGAAGGGTTGAGGGAAATGCAGGACACTATGAAATGTAATAATATCCGTATATTCAAGATAAGAGAAGAAGAAGAAGGCAAAGCATAGAAAACCTGTTTGAAAAAGTAATAATGGAAAACTTCCCTTAATTTTGATGAAAGAAAAAATCACACAAATCCAGGAAACACAGGGAGTCCCAATGAAGAAGAACCCAGAGAGGCCCACTTCAAGACACATCATAATTAAAATAGCAAAATTCCAAGACCAAGAGAGAATCTTAAAGGCAGCAAGGGAGAAACAGGATGCAACATACAAGGGAGCCCTGATAAGGCTGGCAGCTGACTTCTCAAAGGAAATGCTCCAAGCCAGAAGAGGATGGCACGAAATATTCCAAGTAACAAGAACCAGAAGCCTGTAACAAAGGCTACTTTACAGAGCAAGGCTCTCAAACAAGATAGAAGGCAAAATAAGGAGCTTCCCAGAAAAAAAAAAAAAAAAACTCTAAAGGAATACACTTTCACCAAACCAGCTCTGCAGGAGATACTAAAGGGACTACTTTAAGGAAAGGAAAGAAAACAGGGAGAGATGAAGGGAGGGTGGAGAGAGAGGGAGAGAGAGAGAGAGAAACACAGGTACAAAATGGCAATGAATAAGTACCTATCAATAATAACCTTAAATGTAAATGAATTAAATGATCCAATCAAATTACATTGAATAGCAGAATGGATAAGAAATCATGACCCACTCATATGCTATCTACAAGAGACCAACCTCAGGACAAAAGACCTACACAAACGGAAAGTGAAGGACTGGAAACAAATTTTCCAAGCAAATGGAAAGAGAAAGAAAAGCCAGGACAGCAATACTCATATCAGACAAAATAGACTTCAAAAGAACAGCCATAAAGAGAGATCCTGAAGGTCACTTCATAATACTCAAAGGAAGAATCCACCAGGAAGACATAAACATTGTAAATATATATGCACCCAACATAGGAGCACCTAAATACATCAAGAAAATCTTAGAAGACTTCAAGAAAGATATTGACAGCAACACAATTATAGTAGGGGATTTTAACACCCCACTGTCAAAAATGGAAAGATCTTCCAAACAAAATATCAGCAAAGTTATTGTGGCATTGAACAACACTCTACATGAAATGCACTTAACTGATATATATAAAGCCCTTCATGCCAAAGAAACTAAATGCACATTCTTTTCAAATGCACATGGAACATTTTCAAAGATAGACCACATGATAGCACACAAACAAAGCCTTAACACATTCAAGAAAATTTAAATCAAGCCAAGCATTTTCTCTGACCACTAGGGATTTAAACTAGAAGCCAACACTAAGAAAAAAAAAATACTCAAATTCATGGAGACAGAATAGCATGCCATTATTCAATGAATGGGTCAAGAATGAGATTGTGGAAGAAATCAAAAAGTTTCTGGAAAGAAAGAAAATTGAGCTCACATCAAGCCAAAACTTATAGGACACTGCAAAGGCAGTCTCCAAAGGGAAGTTCATAGAGATACAGGCCTCCCTAAAAACAATAGAAACATTTTAAACAAACAACCTAAGCCCACGCCTACAAAAACTCAAGGAACAACAACAAAGACAGCCCAAAGCAAGTACAAGGAAGGAAATAACCAAGATCAGAGCAGAATTAAATGACATAGAGACTAGAAGCACAGTTCTAAGGATAAATGAATCCAGGAGCTAGTTCCTTGAAAGACAAACAAAATCAACAAGCCTTTAAGCAGATTCATCAATACAAAAAAGAGATGACCCAAATAAACACAATCAGAAATGAAAGAGGAGAGATTGCAACTGATACCACAGAAATACATAGAATGGTAAGAAATAACTACAAAGTAATGTATGCCAAGAAATTTGAAAACCTAGGTGAAATGGACAAGTTTCTAGAAAAATATAATCTTCCAAAACTCAATGAAGAAGAAGCAGAAAGCCTGAGGAGACCAATAACAGCAGACAAAATTGAAGCAGTAATAAAAAAAACTCCTAACACACAAAAGCCCTGCACAACATGGTTTCACAGGAAAATTCCACACAGCACTTAAGGAAGAGCTAACAACTATCCCTCACTGATTATTCCAAGAAATCCCAAATGATGGAAGACTCCCAAACTCTTTTTATGAAGCCAGCATCATTCTAATCCCCAAAGCAGGTAAAGACACAACAAAGAATGAAAAAACAGGGAAATGTTGCTGATGCAAATAGATGCTAAAATCCTCAACAAAGTATTGGCAAACCGCATCCAACAATACATTAAAAAGATCATACATCATGACCAAGTGGGATTCACCTCAGGGATGCAAGGATGGTTACAATATTCACAAATCAATAAAGGTAACATATTGCTTAAACAAAAGCAAAGACAAAAACCACATGATCATATCAATAAATGCAGAAAAAGCATTTGATAATGCACAGCACCCATTTATGATAAGAACACTCAGCACAGTGGGAATAGAGGGAGCATTCCTCAACATAATTAAGGCCATATATGAGAGATCCACAACCAACATCATACTCAGTGGGTAAAAAGTAAAATCTTTTCCACTAAGATCAGGAACAAGGTAACATTGTCCACTTTAACCACTTTTACCCAACATAGTATTGGAAGTTTTAGCCACAGCGATTAGACAAGAAAAGAGAAGAAAAGAAAAGGCATACAAATTGAAAAAGAGGAAACAAAACTGGCATTTTTGGAGATGACATGATAGTGTACATAGAAAATCCTATATACTCTGCCAAAAAACTGCTTGACCTAATAAATGAATTTGGCAAAACAGAGGGATATAAACTTAATATGCAGTAATCAAAGGCATTTCTGTATACCAACAATGAAACAGGAGAAGCAGAAATCAAGAAAAAAATCCCATTCGTTATAGCAACAAGAAAAATAAAATACTTAGGAATAAACCAAACCAAGGAGGTGAAAGACCTGTACTCAGAAAACTGAAGAAAGAAACTTAAGAAACACTGAAGAAAGAAACTAAGGAAGATACAAACAAATGGAAGCATATACCATGTTCATGGATCAGAATAATTAACATCATCAAAATGTCCATACTACCCAAAGCAATTTACAGATTCAATGCAGTACTTATTAAAGTACCAATGGCATATTTCACAGATATAGAGCAAACACTTCAAAATTTTATATGGAACCATAAATGACTCTGAATAGCTGCTGCAAATTTGAGAAAGAAGAGGAATGCAGGAGGGTTCATAATCCCTCATACCTAACTGTGTTACAAGGCCACTGTAATCAAAACAGCCTGGTACTTGCACAAAAACAGGTGGAGAGAACAATGGAACAGAACACAGACCCCAGAAATAAGCCCAAGTTTCTATGCTCAATTAATATTTGACAAATGGTGCAGCAACCTAAAATTGAGTAAAAATAGCCTCTTCAACAGGTGGTGTTGGGAGAACTGGACAGATACATGCAAAAAAAAAATGAAACTCAAGCACCAACTTATACCATACACAAAAATAAATTCAAAGTGGATAAAATATTTGAACATAAGTCACCACACCATTACAGTCCTAGAGGAGAACATTGACATGAAAATCTCATATATTTCATGTAGAAATATTTTCACTGATATGTCCCCTAGAGCAAGGGACATAAAGGAAAGAATAAACAAATGGGAACTCATCAAAATAAAATGTTTCTGCATGGCTAAAGAAAACAGTATTAACGTAAAAAGAGAACCAACCATATGGGAAAACATATTTGCTAATGATAACTCAGACAAGGGTTTAATCTCCAAAATATATAAAGAACTCACACATCTCCACTCTAAGAAGACAAACAACCCAATTAAAAATGTGCAAAGGAGTTGAACAGACACTTTTCCAAGGAGGAAATACAGAGGATCCAGAAACACATGAAAAGATTCTCAGTATTGCTAGCTATCAGAGATGCAAATTAAAACCACAGTAAGATACCACTTCACACTGGTCAGAATGGCCATCATAAGCAAAGCAACAAACAAGTTTTGGAGAGGTTGTGGAGAGAAGGGAACACTAATGCATTGTTTGTGGGATTGCAGACGTACAACCACTGCAGAAAACAGAATGGAATTTCCTCAGAAAACTAAAAATGGAACTGCCTTTTGACCTGGCAATTCCACTGCTAGGATTATATCCTATGAACCCTGAAATACCAACCCAAAAGAACCTATGCACCCCAATATTCATAGCAGCACAATTTACAGTAGCCAAGTGCTGGAAGCAACCTAGCTGCCCATCTGTAAATGAATGGATCAAAACACTATGGTGCATTTACACAATAGGATTCTATGCAGCAGAAAGAAAGAAGGAGCTCTTACCATTTGCATCAGCATGAATGGAACTGGAAAGCATTATGCTAAGTGAAATAAGCCAGGAGGTGAAAGACAAATACCATATGATCTCACCTTTAACAGGAATCTAATCAACAAAACAACAAATAGTAAATATAACCAAAGGCACTGAAATTGAGAGCAAGCTAACAGTGACCAGATGGGAGAGGGGAGGGAATTTTGGGGGGGAAGGGGAAGGGTTTACAGGAACACGAATAAAAGACACATGGACAAAAGCAAATGGGGTGGAAACAGGAGGGAGGTGGAGAGGACTGGGGGGTGAGCTGGGATGGGGTAAAAGGCAGAAAACTGTACATGAACAACAATTAAAATAAAAAAATCATTAAAAATACAATATGTAAGAGAGCAAGGAAAACTTGTCAAACAATGCAATTAAACAAACAAACAAATTCAAGAAAACTAAACAGAAAGAATAGAGTTAAAAATGCTAATAGAATAAAGGAAGTAAATACAATGAAAAAATAATAAGACAGATAAACAATAAAATGCAATTTCTATAGAAAAGCAAAGTGAAATTTGTCTGTTTCTCAGTTGTTGGTATTAGTGTTGTGTTCCCTCTCTTAATCTGTCTCTGGACCTTTCAGAGCTCCAGGTCTTGTTGACTCACTTGTGGAAAAAGCAGGGTGGGGGGATGAAAAAAACCTCCTTCTTACTTTAAGCCCACCAAACTAGCTCTCTGGTCTTCCTGGATACCACAGAGAGAGGGTCTGGGCTTCAATTTCCTCACTTCTTGGGGTTTTTGAAGAATAGGGGCCAGGACTGGGCTGCAATATTCACAGTTGCCCAGCCTCCAGCCCGTGTCCTCCATGTGCTGCCTGTGCTGCTGGACCCCCACTGTCTATCTGAGCCAGGCTGGTGCCTTTTATACACCTCTTGTGCCACCCATGGTGTGCACCAATTAGGGGCAACTCCCACACCACCTTCTTTGCTCATCTGGGTGCTGAGCACTCTCAAAGCCTTCAGGGAAGTTCAGCTCCTCCAATAAATTAAGGCTCTCTGGGAACTTCTAACTCTCTGAGCCCTTTGCCCTCCTCTGAATGGTATGGATGCGTGCCTCCTCCTTCCTCTTTGCTAGCCAGCCAGTGTGCAAGAGTTTCTTAAACAGTGGCTGAGAGCCTTTCTTTCTTTCTTTTTTTTTTTTTTTTAGTAAAATTTTCATGTTTAAGCCCACCATTCTCAATTAGTGCCTGGCTTTCCACACAGCCCAACTTTTTAACCAGACCAGAGACTATCCAGATCAGGGTCTGACACTGCCCAACTCTTCTCCCTTTTCCAGGTGTCACCCAGCTCCCCAATTTCTCTGGTACTGACCTAACCAGTATCCACTGTCCCAGGAGGTAATAACACACCACCTCTGTGCCTCTGCCACTTTATCTTTATTTCTTCCAACAACTTCAAGCATCCAGGTCTCTCCTGGTGCCACACTGTCTTCTCTGCTTTGGTAGGTGAGGGAGCTGCTGATCCGGCTCTCCTCCAATGACCTTGCAGTTGGCAATCCATGATTGGCAACAGGTACTGGGCCAGGGGCCACAGCAGCCTTGGTCTCTGCCCAGGTCCTAGGGACCTTACTGTCCCAATGCAATCTCCTTACCATCTATTTTTCAATGTCTTCTGCAATTTTGCCCTCCAAACTTCATATAAGCTGTGGTTCCATTGGCTATTCACTCTGTTCCTCAGAAGATCGGGTAGGTGTTCCAGCTGGTCCTACTTACCTTGCTGCCATCTCTAATTCCCTGAGGTCAATTTTTTTATTGCTCTTCTTTTTCATCTTCTTTTTCTTAAAAATATCTCTTCAACATTTCATATAATAATGCTTTGGTGATGATGAACTCCTTTAGTTTTTGTTCTTGTCTGAGAAGTTCTTTATCTGCCTTTTTATTCTAAATAATATCTTTGCTGGGTAGAGCAATCATGGCTGCAGGTCCCTGCTTTTAGTGACTTTGAATATTTCTTGCCAATTCCTTTTAGCCTGCAAAGATTTTTTTGAGAAATCAGCTGACAGTTTTATGGGAATTCCACTATAGGTAACTAACTGCTTTTCCCTAACTGCCTTTCTCTTGCTGCTTTTAAGATTCTCTCTTAATCTTTAACCTTTGGCATTTTAATTATGATGTGTCTTGGTGTGGGCCTCTCTGCATTCATCTTCTTTGGGATTCTCTGTGCTTCCTGGAGTTGCATGTCTATTTCCTTCACCAAATCAGGGAAGTGTTCTTTCATTTTTTCAAATAGAGTTCCAATGTCTTGGTCTTTCTCTTCTCCATCTGGCACCCCTAGGACAAGAGTGTTGGAATGCTTTAATTTGTCACAGAGGTTGTTTACACGATCCTCATTTTTAAAATTATTTTTATTTCTTGTTGTTCTGATTGCTTGATTTTTGTTTCCTTATCTTCCAAATCATGGATTTGATTCTCAGCTTCATCCACTCTACTGTTGTTCCCTGTACATTTTATTTATTTGTTTTTAGAGAGTGGAATGGAGGGAGAAAGAGAGGCAGAGAAATATCAGTGTGTGGTTGCCTCTCACACACCTCCTACTGGGGACCTGGTCTGCAACCCAGGCATGTGCCCTGACTGGAATTGAACCGGCAACATTTTGGTTTGCAGTCTGGCACTCAATTCACTGAGCCACAGCAGTCATGCTTGTTATTTATTTTAATTAGTGTATCCTTCATTTCTGACTAGATCTTTTTATGCTATTGAGGTCCACATTAAGTTCTTTGAGCATTCCAATAACCAATGTTTTGAACTCTGTATCTGATAGATTGCATATCTCCATTTTGTTTAGTTCTTTTTCTGGAATATTGTTATGTTCTTTCATTTGGGCCGTGTTTCTTGTTTCCTCATTTTGACTATGCCTGTGTTTGTTTCTATCTATCAGGTCACAGGTGGCAAACACAAGACCCACGAGCCAAATATGGCCCTCTACCTTGTTTTATCTGGCCTGGCACCTTATTTCTACCTGGCAGCAGTGCCAAGCTCCTTGCCCCTAGTTAAGGAGTAGTTACATTTATACAGTCATAAAATTATATTTGGCCTTTTGAAGATAACTTCAAAGGGTGAGGCTGATGTGGTCCCCAGTGAAATTGGGTTTGACACCCCTGTATTAGGTAAAGCTGCTATGACTCTGTGTCTTCGTAGTGTGGCCTAATGTAGTAAGTGTCCTGAAGGCCAAGTGGCCCAGCCTCCCCTATCACCCAAGCTGGGTACTCAATGTACACCCTTCATGTGGGCTCAAGTTCATGAAGGATAGGGGTCAGCTCTTCTTTAAATGCTTTGTAGAATTCTGTGAAACCACCTGGTCCAGGGCTTTTATTTGTCTGGAGTTTTTTGATTACTGCTTCTATTTCATCTGCTGTTATTGGTCTGTTCAGGCTTTCTGCTTCTTCTTCATTGAGTTCTGGGAGATTATATTTTTCTAGAAACTTATCCATTTCACCTAGGTTTTCAAATTTCTTGGCATAAAGTTTTTCATAGTAATTTCTTAAAATCCTTTGTATTTCTGTTGTATCAGTTATAATCTCTCCTCTTTCATTTTTGACTGTGTTTATTGAGGTCCTCTCTCTTTTTTTCTTAATGAGCCTGCTTAAAGGCTTTTAAATTTTGTTTATCTTTTCAAAGAACCAGCTCCTGGATTCACTGATCCTTAGAATTTTTATTTTAGTCTCTATGCCATTTAACTCTGCTCTGATCTTGTTTATTTCCTTCCTTCTACTTGCTCTGGGCTGTCTTTGCTGCTGATCCTCGAGTTCTTGTGGGTGTAGGGTTAAGACGTTTGTTTGAAATGATTCTATCTTTTTTAAGTAGGCATTCATCGCTATGAACTTCCCTCTGGGTACTGCCTTTGCTGTGTCCCATAAGTTTTCAGTCATTGTGAGTTCATTTTCATTTGTTTCCAGAAACTTTTTGATTTCCTCCCTAATTTCATTCTTGACTCATTCATTGTTTAATAACATGCTATTCAATCCCCATGATTTTTGAGTATTTTGGGTTTTTCCCCTTGGGGTTTGTTCCTAGTTTCAGTGCCTTTTGGTCAAAGAAAATGCTTGGCATGATTTCAATTTTCTTGAATTTGTTGAGGCTTTTTTTTTTTGTGTCCTATCATGTGGTGTATCTTTGAAAATGTTCCGTGTGTATTTGAAAAGAATGTGTATTTAAGTTTCTTTGGGATGAAGGGCACTCTATGTATATCAGTGAAGTCCATTTCATCTAGAGTGTTCTTCAATGCCACAATATCTTTGTTGATTTTTTGTTTGGACGATATGTCCATTTTTGACAATGGAGTGTTAAAATCCACTACTATAATTCTGTTACTGTCAATATCTTTCCTGAAGTCCTCTAAGATTTTCTTTATGTATTTAGGTGCTCCTATGTTGGGTCCATATATATTTACGATTTTTATGTATTCTTGGTGGATTCTTCCCTTGAGTATTATGAAGTGACCTTCTGGGTCTCTCTTTATGGCCCTTCTTTTGAAGTCTATTTTGTCTAATATGAGTATTGCTACCCCGGCTTTTTTTTTCTGTCCATTTGTTTGGAAAATTTGTTTTGATCCCTTCACGTTGAGTCTGTGTATGTCTTTTGTCCTGAGGCGGGTCTCCTGTAGGCAGCATATGTGTGGGTCATGCTTTCTTATCCATTCAGCTATTCTATGCCTTTTGATTGGAGGATTTAATCCATTTATGTTTAAAGTTATTATTGATAGGTAATGATTCATTGCCATTTTCATACCTGTGTTTCTCTCTCTCTCTCTCCCTCCCTCCCTCCCCTTCCTTTCCTTAATGAAGTCCCTTTAGCATCTTTTGCAGTACCAGTTTGGTAGAGGTGTATTCTTTTAGAGTTCTTTTTCTGGGATGCTCCTTATTTTGCCTTCTATCTTGATTGAAAGCCTTGCTGAGTAAAGTAGACTTGGTTGCAAGCATTTGGTTTTCATTACTTGGAATATTTCTTCCCATTCTCTTCTGGCTTCGAGTGTCTCCATTGAGAACTCAGCCGCCAACCTTATTCGGGCTTCCTTGTATGTTACTTCCTGTTTCTCCCTTGCTGCCTTTTAGATTCTCTCTTTGTTTTGAAATTTTGCCATTTTAATTATGATGTGTCTTGAAGTGGGCCTCTTTGGGTACCTCTTGATTGGGACTCTCTGTATTTCCTGGATTTGTGAGACTTTTTATCTCATCAAATTAGAGAAGTTTTGCATCATTAATTTTTCAAATATGTTTTCTATCCCTTGTTTTTCTTCTTCTCCTTCCAGTAACCCTATTATATGGATATTATTATGTTTCATATTGTCTTGTATTTCTCTTAATCCCTCTTCATTCTTTTTCAGCCTCTTTTCCTTTTCTTGCTCTTTCTGGATTTTTTTTCCTACTTGGTCATCTAACTCACTGATCCAATCTTTTGCTTCATCAATTCTGCTTTTCATTCCTTCCACTATGTTCTTAAGTTCAGAAATTGTATTCTTCATTTCCTCTTGGCTCTTGTTGATAGTTTCTATTTCCTTTTTCATGTTGATATAGTTTGCAGTGCATTCATTGTAGCTTCCCTGTAGTTTCTGGTGCTCATTGAGGGCTCACAGAGCTTCCTGATAACCATTGCTTTGAACTCAAAATCTGATAGTTGAGTTGCCTCTGTTTCATTTAGCATTCTTTCTGGGGCTTCCTCCTTTGCTTTCATTTGGGGATTGTTTCTTTGTCTTCATATTGTTTGTGAGTCTCTTCTTGTTAGCCTCAACTTCTTAAATTCATCTGTTCTGGCTCCCTGGATTTATGGTGTGAACTTCTATGGTAGAATACCTGTGAGATTCAGTGGTGCTGTCTCCTTTGTGTATCCTGGTGTTCACAGTTCCACTGTCTCATTTGTTGAAATGCCCCCTCTTTTGGACCAACTCTGTTTTTTTTTTCACAGTTCCAGGGTTGGGTTTGTTTGTTTGTTTGTTTGTTTGTTTTTGTCTCACTTGTGGGCATTTAAAAAGAGAGAAGAGGACGAAAAAAATGAAAAGAGAAGAAAGAAAAAGAAAATAAAAAAGGGGAAGGAAGAAGAGATAAAACTGGAAAGAAAGGAAGAAGGAATAAAACAAGAAAGAAGTAACAAGAAGCAAAAAGAGTTGAGGGGTAAAAAAAAAAAGATAAAAGTAATGAAAAAATAATAGGGGAAAAAAGGTAACAACTCTTGCTGTTTTCAATCTTGCCAAGCCGATTTTTCTTGTCTTGCTGGCTGCAATGGCCGAGGGGTGACAGTATCGCTTTTCTTCCTGTCCAGCACTCAGTTATCTTTGTGCTACTCTCCTCAGAGGTAGCCTGGGGACTCTCTGCCCAGGGCCTCAGGCTTATGTTCTGAGGATGTGTTCATTTACCCCGATTGTGCGTGGGTGCCTATGATCTCTCAGCCACCTGAGAGATCATGCACAGGTGTCATGCACAGGTGTCGATCATCGCGCAGCTATCCCTGATGGCACATGGGTGCTGACAGTTGCGCAAGCTCAGGCATGCAGTCCTCCCCAGGCTATGTGTGGGTGTTCACATCCCCAGCTTATTTGCCGCTGAGACCTTAACTCCTCTCTGTGAGATTTAAAGCAAGTAGGTTTATCCCGGTGCTGCTGAAACCTTGTTTGGCTGGGGAGGGAGTGGTTGACCCAGCTACCTCCCTAGAGTCTTGTGGAGAGCCTGGCAAGCATTGGCTTGGGGCCTCAGCCCCCACCCTGGTCTCTGCGCTGCTCCCTGGGCTCTTATTGTTCTGAAGTACTCTCCTTACTGTCTGGTTTTTCATTGTCTGCTACAATTTTCAATCTCCTATCTTCAAATATTCTGTGTTTCTGATGGCTGTTTGCTCTGTTCTGCAGTAAATTGGCCAGGTTTTTCTCCTGTGTGTAGGCTGAAGTGGAATGTGCTCCATCCTACTGCACCGCCATCTTCCTCTCAGAGTTTTTTGATCCATTCATTTACTGATGGGCACTTAGGTTGCTTCCAGCACTTGTCTATTGTAAATTGTGCTGCTATGAACATTGAGATCACTGGATCAAAAGTCAGTTCCATCTTTAGTTTTCTGAGGCAGTTCATACTATTTTCCACAGTGCCTGCACCAGCCAGCATTCCCATCAACAATGTACCAGGATTACCTTTTCTGAACATCCTTGCCAGCATTTACTGTTTGATTTATTTATCATGGCCATTCTGAACAGTGTGTAGTGGTATCTCATGGTGGTCTTAGTTTGCATCTCTCTGATGGTTAGTGATGCTTAGCAGCTTTTCATGTGACTATGGGCCCTCTGTATGTCCTCCTTGGAAAGTGTTTGTTCAGGCCCTTTGCCCATTTTTTATTGGATTATTTGTCTTACTGGTGTGGAGTCATATGAGTTTTTATATTATTTGGAGCCCAAACCATTTTCCAAGGTATCATTGGCAAATGTGTTTTCCCATAAAATTGTTTCCCTTTTCATTTTGCTGATATTTTCTTTAGCTGTACAGAAGCTATTTATTTTGATGTAGTCTCATTTCTTTATTCTTTCCTTTTTATCCCTTGCCCTGGCAGATATATCAGTGAAGATATTGGTGTATGGGATATCTGAAATTTTACTGTCTATGTTTTCCTCTAGAAGTTGTGTGGTGTCATGACTTATATTTAAGTCCTTTATCCATCTTGAGTTTGTTTTAGTGTATAGTGTGATGTGGTGGTCTAGTTTCATATTCTTGCATGTACCTGTCCAGATCTCCTAGCACCATCCATTTTATGCTCCTAACCCTTTTGTCGAATATTAACTGACCACAGAGACATGGGTTTATTTCTGGACTCTCTATTCTGTTCCATTGATTTATGTGTATGTTCTTATGCCAGTACCCAACTGTCTTGATTACAATGGACTTGTAATATAATTTTATATCAGGTGTTGTGATTCCTCCTACTTTGTTCTTATTTCTCAACTTTGCTGAGGATATTCTGGGTCATTTATAGTTCCATATGCATTTTTGAAATGTCTGTTCTATATCTGTGAAATATGTGATTGACATTTTGATAAGGATTGAATTGAATCTACAGATTGCTTTGGGTAGTATGGATATTTTAATGATATTAATTCATCCAATAGATGCACACTGTATATGCTTCCATTTATTTGTGTCTTCCTTCTTTTCTTTTTTTTCCTTAGGTTTTATTTACTTATTTTTATAGAGAGAGGAAGGGAAAGAGAAAGAGAGGGAGGGAGAGAAGCATCAATGTGTGGCTGCCTCTCACATGCCACCCACTGGGGACCTGGTCCACAATCCAGGCATGTGTCCTGACTGGGAAATAAATTGGCAACCCCCAGGTTCACAGGCTAGCACTCAATCCACTGAGCCACACCTGCCAGAGCTGTCTTCCTTAATTTCTTACTTCAGTGTAGTGTAGTTTTCTGAATACAGGTCTTTTACTTCCTTGGTTAAGTTTATTCCTAAGTACTTTATTTTTCTTGTTGTTATGGGAAATGAGATTTTTTCCTTATTTCTGTTTCTGATATTTCAGTGTTGGTGTACAAAGATGTCTATGATTTCTGAATATTGATTTTGTATCCTGTCATTTTGTCTAATTCATTTATTAGGTTGAGCTTTTTGGTGGAGCCTATCAGGTTTTCGATGTACACTATTATGTCACCTGCCAATAATGACAGTTTTACTTCCTCCTTTCCTCTTTGGATGTCTTTTATTTCTTTTTGTGTCTGATCACTGTGGTAGGACTTCCAATACTATGTTGAATAGAAGTGGTAAAAGTAGATACCCTTGTCTTGTTCCTGATCTTAGGGGGAAGGCTTTTAGGTTTTGCCCATTGAGTATTATGTTGAGTTTAAGTTTCTTGTATATGGTCTAATTATGTTGAGGTATACTCCCTCTATCCCCACTCTGTTGAATATTTTTATTGAGAATAAGTGCTGTACTTCATCAAATACTTTTTTAGCATCTATTGATATGATCATGCGATTTTTTGTCCTTAATTTTGTTTATGTGATGCATTGTGTTTATTAACTTGTGAATATTGTACCATCCTTGCATTCCTGGGATAAATCCCAACTTATTGTGGTGTGTGATCTTTTTAATGTTTTCCCACATCAGGATTACCAATATTTTATTGAGGACTTTATTATCTCTGTTCATCAGCAATATTGGCCTGTAGTTTTCATTCTTTTCTGGGTCTTTACATGGTTTTGGAATTAGCATAATACTGGCCTCATTAAAAACTTTTAGAGTTTCCCCTCTTCTTGAAAAAAAATTCTTGGAATAGTTTGAGACAGATAGGAGTTAGCTCTTCCGTAAATGTTTTGTAATATTCACCTGTGAAGCCATCCAGTCCAGGGCTTTTGTGTGCTGGGAGGTTTTTTTTTCTTTTTTTCAAGTCATTGTACTTGGTCATTTTATTGCTCTAGTAAAATAAGGCCATAAAGTTTGTAACACTTCTTATTTCTGGTTTTAACTGATTGCCTCACTCTGCTCATACATTTCAAGTTTAAATGCAAGCATAAAATGTTTAACTACAAATCTAGAGAGTACTTGGGTTTTTTTTCCTATGATCCCAGTAAGAACCATATAAAAAAGAATCATCAGTTACTCCTGCCCCAATTTCTTGTCCTATCATCAGACCTAAATTTTCTACAAAATATTCAGAATTAATTTTTTTAAAGAACTTTGTTGTCACAGAGTCACACACACATCACTGCTAACACTGAAACACAATTAAGAAAACTAAAAATGGAAATGCCTTTTGACCCAGCAATACCACTGTTGGGATTATACCCTAAGGATCCCGAAACACCAATTCAAGAGAACCTATGTGCCCCAATGTTCATAGCAGCACAATTTACAATAGCCAAGTGCTGGAAGCAACCTAAATGCCCATCAGTAAATGAGTGGATCAAAAAACTCTGGTACATTTACACAATGCAATACTACTCAGCAGAAAGAAAGAAGGATCTTCTATTCTCATGACAGCATGGATGGAGCTGGAAAGCATTATGCTAAGTAAAATAAGCCAGGTGGTGAAAGAGAAATACCATATGATCTCACCTATAGGTGGAACCTAATCAACAAAACAAATAAGCAAGCAAAACACTACCAGAGACATTGAAATAAAGAACAAATTGGACTTCTGGCCAAGATGGAGGCATTGGTGGACACACTGTGCCTCCTCTCACAACCAAGATTAAAGACAACAAAAATGTGGAATGAAAAATAAAAACCAACCAGAATGAATAGAAAATTGAATTGTATGGAAGTCCAACAACGACTCACCCAGACCGGTAAGAGGGGTGAAGTCAGTGGCTGGCGAAGAGTGGTGACAGGAAAAAGCAGTGGCTAGTGGTCCTGGGTGCACATGTGGTGGTTGGCACACCCCAGGCACACAAGCAGCAATTACCGAATGTGGGGAAGCAATGAGCAGGCCAAGCGAGGTGCACAAGTTGGCTGACCATGGTCACACATTTGTGTGCAGATAAACCAGGTAAAACTGGGCAGCAAGACAGATTGCACAATGCAGGGCCCCAGCACTGGGAAATAAAGCCTAAAAGCACTGATTGAAAACACTTGTGGGGATTGAGGTGCCGGCAGAGAATCCCAGCCTCACAGGAGATTTTGTTAGAGAGACCCACAGGGTCCTAGAACATACACAAGCCCACCCACATGGAAATCATCACCAGAAGGGCCCAATCTACCTGGGGAAAGTGGCAGAAGGGACTGGAATCTGGGAGAGAGTGGAGCAAGCACCATTGTTTCCTCTCGGACCCTGCTCCCACATCCAGCATCACAACCCAGCAACTGGGTTGACCCACCCTGGTGAATGCCTAAGGCACTGCACCTCACTATGTAACAGCTGTGACCAGAACAAATAAAAGCCAAAACCAAAAATGGCTCAAACGGGAGAACAGATCAAAGCCCCAGAGCTAATTTATCTATGCGACCAAGAGATAGCCAACCTATCAGATGCACAGCTCAAAGCACTGGCAGCCAACCTATCAGATGCACAGTTCAAAGCACTGGTGATTAGGAAGCTCACAGAATTGCTTGATTTTGGTTGCAAACTAGATGAACAAATGAAGCCTACAATAAGTGAAATGAGGAAAAATGCACAGGGAACCAATAGTGATGGGAAGGAAACTGGGACTCAAATCAATGGGGTGGACCACAAGGAAGAAAGAAACAACCAAACAGAAAAGAACGAAGAAAAAAGAATTCAAAAAAAAAAAAAAAATGAGGAGAGGCTTAGGAACCTCCAGGACATCTTTAAATGTCCCAACATCCAAATTATAGGGGTACCAGAAGGGGAAGAGGAAGAGCAACGAGTGGAAAATTTATTTGAACAAATAATAAAGGAGAACTTCTCCAATCTGGCAAAGGAAATAGACTTCCAGGAAGTCCAGGAAGCTCAGAGAGTCCCAAAGAAGGTGGACCCAAGGAGTAACACACCAAGGCACATCATAATTACATTAGCCAAGATTAAAATGAAGGAGAGAATTCTAGAAGCAGCAAGGGATAAGGGGACAGTCACCTACAAAGGAGTTCCCATCAGACTGTCAGCTGATTTCTCAAGAGACCTTACAGGCAAGAAGGGGCTTGAAAGAAGTATTCCAAGTCATGAAAGTCAAGGACCTACATCCAAGATTGCTCTATCCAGCAAAATTGTCATTTAGAATGGAAGGGAAGATAAAGTGCTTCTCAGACAAGGTCAAGTTAAAGGAGTTCATCATGATGAAGCCCTTATTATATGAAATGTTAAAGGGACTTATCTAAGAAAAAGAAGGTAAAAAATATGACAGTAAAAGACAGCAAACTCACAGATATTAACAACCACACCTAAAACAAAAGCAAACAACTAGAACAGGAGCAGAACCACAGAAATGGAGATCACATGGAGGGTTAGCAACAGGGGAGTGGAAGGAGGAGAGGGGGGAAAGATACGGAGAATAAGTAGCATAGAGAGTGTGTAGAAAATAGACAAAGGGAGGGCAAGAATAATGTGGGAAAAGTAGAAGCTAAAGAACTTATGACACATAGACATGCACTAAAGGGGAGAATGTGGGTGGGAGGGGGTGTGCAGGGTGGAGGGGAATGATGTAGGAGAAATGGGACAACTGTAATAGCAAAATCAATAAAATATATTTTTTTTAAAAAAGAACAAATTGACAGTTACCAGAAAGGAGAGGGGAGAGGCGTAATAGGGGAAGAGCCATCAAGAAACCTGTATAAAGGACACATGGACAACACCAAAAGGAGGTAGGTTTGAAGATGGGAGGTAGGTTTGAGGTGGGGCTGAGGGGACATAGTGGGGTGAAAATAGAGACAACCATACTTGAACAACAACAACAAAAGAAAATTAGTAATATTGTGAATTTCAAAGAATAGTGAAGCTGAACAATACATTCACAAACAATTTGGTAGTGACAGATTCTGTGCTGTTTACCTCACGTCTGCCAGTTTTGTACATTCATAGAAAATAATAATGACTTAAGTTCCTGGAAGTTGTTATTCCATAACATTTTGTTATAAAGTTCATGAACTGGAATTATTAAAATTGTCATATAAAGAACAAATACTGGTAAATTGCTAGATTAAAGTAATCTGTTTTCTCTGTTAGAATGAATTTATTTGGTTTTCTTTACTTTTTGGTCAAAGACAGAAAAATAGACTGTACTTTAATTATTTTTGTATTCTGACTGAGAAAATTTATAAGGAAATATTTTAAATGTATTTTCATACTCTTGACCATCTTGATTTTATGTACTAGTGAGAAAATGACCAACAAAAACTTTAAGAAAAGGATGAAATTTGCTGGAAACTTCCCCCACTTCATTATTAGGGGGAGGAGGAATCACTTAATAGATTTTTCCAGACACAAAGCTAGAGGGTGATTTCTAAGATAAATTGTTTATATTTCTACTTTAGGACTTTCATTAAAAGATAAAATCTAACTTATTTAACAGGAAGAAATCACTCAGTTGACAAGATATTTAAAAACAGTAGGCCCTGGCTGGTGCGGCTCCAAGTTGTAGGTTTGACTCCCTGTTAGGGCACATGCCTAGGTTGCTGGTTTGTTCCCCTGTTGGGGCACGTGTGGGTGCAAACAAATCAATGTTTCTCTCTCACATCTATGTTTCTCTCCCTCTCTTCCCCTCTCTCTAAAATCAATAAGCATGTCCTTGGGTGAGGATGAAAAGAATTAGAACAGGAGTAAACAATTTTGTTCAGTATCGATCCCCTGTTGGGGTGCCAATGGGAGGTAACCAATTGATGTTTCTCTCTTTCTCTTTCTCTTCCTCTCTCTCTAAAAATCAATAAACATATCGTTGGGTGACATGTCCTAGGAGTTTTAATTAATGCTTAAATTCCACTATCTGTTATCAGTCTATTCAGGCTTTCTGCTTCTTCCTGATTCAGTTTTGGAAGATTATATGTTTCTAGAAATTTGTTCATTTCACCTAGGTTGCCAAATTTCTTAGCATATAACTGTTTGTAGTAATTTCTGATAATCTTTTGTATTTCTTTGGTATTGGTTGTAAGTTTTCCTCTTTCATTTCTGATTTTATTTATTTGGGTCCTCTCTATTTTTTTCCTTGATGAGTCTGTTTAATGGTTTGTCAATTTTGTTTATCTTTTCAAAGAACTAGCTCCTGGATTTATTAATCATTTGAACTGTTCTTTTAGTCTCTGTGTCATTTAATTCTTCTCTGATCTTAGTTATTTCCTTCCTTCTACTTGTTCTGGGCTGTCTTTGTTGTTGTTTCTCCAATTCTTGTAGGTGTAGGGTTAAGTTGTTTATTTGAAATGTTTCTATTTTTTTTTAGGTAGGCCTGCATCGCTATGAACTTCCCTCTCAGGACTGACTTCTGTGTCCAATAGATTTGGACTGTTGTGTTTTCATTTTCATTTGTTTCCAGAAACCTTTTGATTTCTTCCTTGATCTCATTATTGACCCATTCATTGTTTAATAGCATGCTATCAAGTTTCCATGAATTTCAATCTTTTTAATTTTTTTCCTTGAGCTTGATTTCTAGTTTCATGCCATTGTGATTCAAATGTTTTTTTAATATTTTTTTCTGAGGTGAGTCTCTTGTAGGCAGCATAAATGTGTTGCATATTTTCTTATCCACCCTGCTACATTATATCTTTTGATTGGAGCATTTAATCTATTTACATTTAAGGTTATTATTGGTAGATAGATATTCATTTCCATTTTTTCCATACTGTGCTTCTCTCTCTCTCTCACTCTCTTTTTATCCCTCTGTATCTCTCTATTCTCCTTTTCATAGCAGTCTCTTTAGCATCTCTTGCAGTGGTGACTTGTTGAAGATATACTCTTTTAGCTTTGTTTTGTATCAGAAGCTCTTTATTTCACCATCTATTTTAAATGAGAATCTTTCTGGATAGTCTTGGTTGTAGGCCCTGGTTTTTCATTACCTGATATATTTCATGCTAATCTCTTCTGGCTTGTAGAGTTTTTGTTGAGAAATCTATTGGTAGATTTATTGGAGCTCCCTTGTATGCTACTTGCTCTTTCTCCCTTGCTGCCTTTAAGACTCTCTCTTAGTCTTTAATATTTGGCATTTTAATTATGATGTGCCTTGGATTAAGCATCTTTAGGTTCGTCTTGATTGAGGCCTTCTATGCTTCCTGAACTTACATGACTTTTCTCAACAAGTTAGGGTAGTTTCCTGTAATTATTTGTTCAAAAAGCTTTCTTATCCCTTGCTCCTTTTCTTCTCCTTCTGTATTCCTAAGATTTGAATGTTGTTGCATTTCATGTTGTCCTGAAGTTCCCTTAAACTATCTTCATTCTTTTTTTTGTTTTCTTTTTTGTTTTGCTGTTTCATCTGGATATTTCTTTCTACCTTGTTTTCCAGCTCACTCATTTGGTCTTTTGCTTCCTCCAGCCCATTTTAATTCCTTCTAGTGTATTTCTCATTTTTTATATTGTATAATTTCTTTCTTCCTAGTTACTGTTCATAGTTTCTATCTCCTTGTTCATGCTGTTGTAGTTTCCACTCAGTACTTTGTAGTTGTCACTAAGTTCCTTGAGCATCCTTATAATCATTTTTTTATTTTAAATTCTATGTCTGATGGAATGCTTGCCTCAATTACATTTAGTTTTTTTTCTGGGGATTCCTCCATTCCTTTTGATTGGGGGTTCTTTCTTTGTCTCCCTATTTTAGGTGACCCTTTAGTTTTTTTCTGCATCTCAGGATGGTCTGCTGTGCCTGCCTATCTTCATGTGGTGGACTTCTGTGGTAGGAGTTCTGTGGGACTCAGTGGTGCAGTCTCTTTGATCTCCTGATCTGGCTGCTGTAGGGTTGCCCTTTATTCAGCTTGTAAGGGCTATCTTGTACTTGGGCTTTGGTTCTTCATAGTTCATTCACTGGTGGGTTCTCCCCTCTGGCTGTCTGACTGGTAGTTGCAACTCACACCACATCTTCTATGCTGCTGTTCAGGTATTGGTTAACAAAGCAATATTACCAGAAAACCAAAACTATGCCAGCAAAAATATAAAAACAAAAATCTACCACACCAGCAATATCCACAGAGATTGAGCAAAGATTAATAAAGATGGAGAGAGATTAAGAGTATTATAAGATAGGAAAATGGGAATATGACAAGAATAAAAGAGAGAAAATTATTTTGAGTGGGAAGAGAGAGGAGAAATAATAAGAGTAGGAAACAGAAATGAGGTGAAAAGAGAGAATAAAATTTAAAATGTAAGTAAAGCAGGGAAGGGTGATGGCAAAAATGGAGTTGAAAAGAGTAGAGTATACTATGAGGTTTGAAGTAAAATTAAAAAAATATTGAACCAATGGGAACAAAATTGAAAAAAAAAAAAAAACCACTGTAGGGTCAATAAGAATGATAGACGAGTGAAGATTTTTAAAGGTAAAAAGTGAAATAAGAATATTATACAAAAGAGAAAAGTGATGTCTCCAGTAAAGAAAAATGATTTTTGGAGGAGGGGGGAGGAAAACTAATAAGAGTGAGGAGTAGAGCCTAGGCTAAGAAAGGGAAAATATTAAAATACAATTCCTAATTCAACTGATCAAGGGCAGGGGAAGGCAAAATGGAGTAAGACAGGGAGAGAGTATCCTATGGGATTTGAAGTACAAATAAATAGTGAACAAATAGGAATACTGTTGGAGAACAACAACAAAACAATAGCCATGATATTCTCATCAAACTAGCCACAATTTATAAAGGTAGAAAGGAAGTCAGACTATTATAAAAGGGGAAAAAGAATGTGAGCTGACTTAAGGATAGAAGTATATTTTTGTAAGGATAGATGGAGAAGAAATAGAGTAAGGAATAGGAACGTTGCATAATGTGGGAGGAAATAAAGTTTACAACAATGAGAAAGGTCAAGAAGAAGGCAAAATGGAGTAAGATCAGGGAAGGGTGCTATGTGGGATTTGAAATAACAATAATATGAAAATATATAATCTGAATAAAAAGAATAAAAATTAAAAGACCAAGAGTAGTGAGTTAATTGGAATACAATTGAAGCAAAAGAAGAAATATTAAAAGGCTATGTGAAAGGGAGAAAGAAAGAAAAAAGAAAGAAAGAAAGAAACAAACAAACAAACAAAGTATTGAGGAAGATGATCAAGGTGAAATTTATCATAGCTGT
Source organism: Anoura caudifer (assembly GCA_004027475.1). NCBI lineage: Eukaryota > Metazoa > Chordata > Mammalia > Chiroptera > Phyllostomidae > Anoura > Anoura caudifer. Next base: position 57,156 of record PVKU01005376.1, on the reverse strand, counting down.
TGGTATTCACCTTCTGACTTCTTTTATTTCTGGATGTCTCTGGTATTTTTATCACCTCAAGGTCCCAGAGTGGGTCGTCCAATTTCTGGCAACACCATCTGTATCTGCTTCATCTGACTCTAGAGGGAGCTTCTGTTGTGACAGAGAGGGTAGGGCCTCTGTGTCTCCTCTGGGAAGCACTGTTCATTCTTCTGGGAAAATTGTGGGTGGGTTCTCTGTGCCCCTACACCTCCCATCTTAGTCTGCCCTCGTTTGTTTCCAATAATGTATGGATTCTGATGAAATACCTGTCGGTTTCACAGGGTTGAGGGACCATCTGTGTACAAGTGTCACTTCTCTTTTGCTTGGTGTAGACAGCAGCTCTGTGTGTAAGCCCAGGCTGGGTGGAGCCCTGAATCCCCCTGGCTGCATCACTTTCTGAACCTCTTGCTTTGATAGCCTCGGTGAAATAGGGCCTTAGGACCCAATGCACTAGGGCCCTATTTCACTGTGAGGAATTCAAAATGGGCCCTTTTAGGCATTCCTCTTGCTGTCTGTCTCTTGTGGAAATGCCCCCTGCAGGATTATTAAACTTGCCTAGCCTGTTTTGCAGATCCTACCTCACCCCTTCCACACTCCTACAGGAGGTGGTGGCTGGTTGCAGCCTTCCCTTACCAGAGGTTTAGCCAAGGAAGGGGGCCCAGTCTGAACTAAAATAATCCCAGGTGTGCCATTCCCAGCCTACCGCTCTCACAGCGCACAGCAGTCCAAACTCCACTCTGTGCAGCTGCACCAGGTTGGGGCCGAGAAACCACCTCACTTTGCACCCCATTGATCAATCCACCCAGCTCTACTGAGTGGGAGCAAATCACACCCACAATCCTCCCTCCTTGTTGGCAGGGCTGCTGTGCACATGAAATCCCTGCCCAGCATGCCTTAGCTTCCCTTTTAAAAATGTCTCTCTGGGTGTTCACACTGCAATGCTGAACTTTCTGCACACTCCACCTCTCCAAAAAGTCAGGAGTCTGTCACAGCCAGCCACAACCTTCCTCCTCTTCCACCAGATCCAGGTGCCAACAGCATCTTTCTTACTCCCTGGCACTCTTCTGGTCTGCATTCAAAACAGCATCTATGGGTGTGCCACTAGCTGTGTGTGTGTGTGTGTGTGTGTGTGTGTGTAGCCTGGTTTTTCCTGCTGACTTTGTGTATCCAAGTTGATCATGGCCCAGGTCTGGGAATTTGGCACCCTGAGAGTGGAAGGAGCCACTAGGCTGCTGGATCTCTGACCAGGCTCTCCATGGAGGTAGGCAACACAGCTGCTTTTGCCATGCTCAGGGACTTTCCCCATCCATCTATAAAACCTTCTTACCACCTGTTTTGTAGTTTCCTCTGTACTCTTTGGCTTCCAAACTTCGTATCACCTAAGATTCCATTTACTGTTCACTTTATTTTTCAGATCAGCTAAGTGTCTGAGTTGGGTGCAAGAGCAAGTGGACTCAGCTCCTACCTAATTGGTCACCATATTCCAACCTTGCTTATTCTTTTTGAACCAGAGATAACAATTTCATTCCATAACACAAAACTTATGGAATGAAAGTCTACTAAACTTTAGTCTCCAGTAAGCCCACCAAAGTCTCAAGATAAAGTTGCTTAGTCCAGAGGGGCGCAGTGCACTGGCTTAACCAGGATTGTATGTGCATTCTATGTGCAAACATACCACACTGAGAACCCACTCTGATAGGTGTAGTGCTAGTTTCCCAAGAACATGAGCTTCATAGCAGAACAACACTGAGTAAAGGTGACTAAGTGCCAATCCTTCAGTCCAAAGACTTCCTCCTAACATGAACTCAGGTTTCCATGGTAAAGGGTGTGGAACCTGATGCAGCAGGTTAAGCTGGGCTCAACAACCTGATTTCCCAAGGCTCACCCAGGTTTTCCTGAAGCCTGTCTACTCAAGTGAGTATTGGATCCCTTGAAATTTTTCTGGAGATGTCATTCCCAGAGGCAGCAATCTTAAAGTTCAGTCCCAGGGAACCCAAATTGATTTTCTGGTCCTAAGGAATTTGAGCCTAGAGTAGCTCTGGTCTACTCTGTACCAAACTACATTGCTGTCCTTGAGGGTTCATATCCTGCATACCCAGAGGGGACTATAAGCCCCCCAAAGTCCTTGGACTAAAGGTTCTTGGGCCTGTTCTAAACTCTCACCCTCTCATACAGAGGTATTCTTCCTCTTGGAGGAAGTGCCAGACCACAGATTGCTTCTTAAAACCTCAATTTCTGCAGGCATCTAGCAAAGACACTGTGTGACCTAATGTCCATTCTCCTATAGGAGTCTGATATTTCACTGGTCCAGAAGATATCCTAGAGTCAGAAGTTATTCCAAGAACAGGAAAAGAGGAGATGGAAGCATTTCCTTTATGTACAGAGCTCCCACAAATTATAAGTCCACATTTGGTGATGCAGGTTGTTATCCAGCAATTCTTCGGGATACCAGCCAGGTTATCATGCCTACCTCCAAGAAATCATAAGGTTTAAACTCTTTGATGAGTTAAAAATAAAGGGATAAAACCAGTTGCCATGTTATTTCACACTCAATACCACACAGAGTTAGAATTCAGGGATCACAGTTCAGCCCATAGAACATCTTAATCATTTTAATGAAATATTTACTGAGCACCTACTATATAGCTAGAATGTCAGCTAAAATCTGCCCTAGAAGAACTCACAGCTTAGTAGAGAAAGCAGACATAAACAAAAGAGTTGCAATACGATGTTCTGTGAAGCCCAGAAAAATCCCAAAACTAAATGCTGTTTATTATGTTAGAAGGCTCAAAAGTGCCTTTCCAGAGAAGGGAACACCCAAAGTTTTTTTGAGAGATGAAGGCAGACAAGGAAGGAAGAAGAGTCTGAGCAATGGAAACATGTTAAATGTCCCAGAAAAATATTGCTGGAGCCTGGGATAAGATGAAGTTAGGGAGAAATGCAGCTGAAGAAGTAGGTAGGAAGCACACCAAAATGCCAGGCTAAGCAACTTGAACTATAAGCATTAGGAAAGTGAAAAGCCACCAGGGAGACTCAAAATATTTTTCTTTTTTTAAAGTTATTGTTTTCATTCATTCTTTGCAGTGAAATGGCATGAATAAATCATTTTGTGTCAGTAGACTGCATGGAGGGGGTTTTAGGGGCATGGTGAGACCATAAACAGAAAGACAAGACTGAAGATTACTGCAATAGTCTGAATGAGAGATTACAAAACCTTGGACAAAGAAGTAGTGTGGGTATAAAAACAGCATATTTTAAACAAATATTAGGATAGAATAGACTTGGTGAATATTTGGCTTTGGGGAGCAGGAGAGAGGAGGAATAATGGTTACATTTCTGTCCTAAGAACTTCAGATAGATGGTGTTGGCAACAACTGGAAATATGAGAGGTGGAGCAAATTTGAAGGCAGCTGGGATGGGAACAGTTCTATTTAGACATACTGAATTTGAGGACTCTGTGTAATAGAGATGTCCTGCAGATAGTTGGACAGATGTGTCTGAAGTTCTCAAGATATTTCAGAATTACAAATACATATATATGTATATATACATATATATATGTATATATATATATGAGTTATGTGTGTAAATGATAGCTCATATTTTGGGATTACATAAATAATCAAAGCAGAAGGTATACATTGATTGCAGAAAATAATCAAGAAAGTGGCAGGTAATTTACAAAGGGGGCGGGAATAACCTGAGATAAATGATCAGAGATAAGAGAACCAAGAGAGTGAGGGATCAAGAAAGTTAAAAATGAGAATAGAAATCAAGGAGAGAGTAAAGAGAAAACAGATGCAAAATATTCTGAAAGTAACATAGAACTTGGCAATGAATCAACTTTTTCCTATTTTATTTCTCTTACAATCAAATATGATGCTGAGTTTCAAGTTTGGGTGATTAGAAGAGTAATGGTATAATTAACAGATTTAAGAATACATGAAGAATAAATAGCTTGGAGGGAAGCTGATGAATTTTATTCAAAATATACTAAATTTGAGATGCCGTCAAGACATTAAATCTAGGAAGCCATTTGGAGTCTGAGATAATCTCAGGAGAAAGATCAAGATTGGAAGTAAATATTTGGAAATAATCTATAATATAGATTTTATATGAATGTGTTAGTGGAATCCATGAAATTATCATGGAAGAGAATATCAAAAGTGAAGAGGAAAACAAGATATGCAAACTGCCAAAAAGCACGTGAAAATGTGTTCAAGACTGGGTCATTAGGTAAGTGCAAATCAAAACACAATGAGATACACCTTCACACACACTACAATGGCTGTAATCAAAGACTGACAATAATAAGTGCTGGTGAGGATATGGAGAAAATTGAATCTTCCTACATTGCTAATAGCAATGTAAAATGGTGCAGCTGCTTGGAAAACTCAGGCAGTTTTTTTGCGGAAAACAGTTTGACAGTTCCTCAAAGAAAAAAAAAAAAGTATAGAGTAGCCATATGATCCAGCAATTTCATTCCTAAGTATCTACCTAAGAGAAATGAAAACATGTGTAAACAAAAACTTATGCACAAATATTCATAGCAGCATTATTCATAAAAGCCAAAGGGAAAAACCCAAGTATCCATCAGCTGATAAATGGATAAACAAAATGTGGTACATCTATTCAATGAAATATTATTTAGCCATAAAAATGAATAGGGCTTTATTAAAACTTTAAAAATACATGCTCTGTGAAGGACATTGTTAAGGAAATGAAAAGAGGAGCCACAGAAGGGTAGAAATATTTGCAAAATACATATCTGACAAAGGACTTGTACATAAAATATACAAAGAATCCTTAAAACTCAACAATAAGAAAATAAACAATTTCCCTGGCTGGTGTGACTCACAGGATTGAGTGCCAGCCTGTGAATCAAAGGGTTGCTGGTTCAATTCCCAGTCTAGGGTACATGCCTGGGTTGCAGGCCAGGTCCCCAGTAGGGGGCCCCATGATAGGCAACTGCACATTGATGTTTCTCTTCCTCTTTCTCCCTCCCTTCCCCTCTAAAAATTAAAAAAAAGTATTTTAAAAAGAAAACAAACAATTTAAAAATGAGAAACAAATCTGAACAGATACTTCACTAAAGTAGATATACAGCCCTGGTTGGTATGACTTGGTTGGAGTGTTGTCCCATGCTCCAAAAGTTGTATTCCTAAGTTGTGGGTTTGATCTGGTGAGGCAAGTGATTTATATTTCTTATACTGATCTATCTATCTATCTATCTATCTATCTCTGTCTCTCCCCATTCCTCTTTCTAAAACCAATAAATGTATCCTTGGGTGAGAATTAAAGAAAGATATATAGATAAATAAACATATGAAAAGATGCTCCACGTTGTATGTCATCAGGGAATTGCAAATTAAAAGAACAATGAAGTACAATTATGCACCTATTAGAATGGCTAAAAGTCAAACAACTGAAAACACTAAATGAAAGCAAGGATGCAGAACAACAGAAATTCTCTCATTCACCACTGGTGGGTGACATTAAATCTAGGAAGCCGTGGGTATGCAAAATAATACAGCAACTTTGGATGACAGTTGGTATTTTCTTACAAAACTAAGCAAAATTTTACCATATGATCCAGCAATCTCACTCCTTGGTATGTACCCCAAAGTTTTAAAAACTTAGGTCCACACCAAAACCTCCTCATAGATAATTATAGCAGCTTTATTCATAATTGCCAAAACTTGGAAGCAACCATGATGTCCTTCAGTAGGTGAATGCATAATAAACTGTGGTATATGCAGATAATGAAATGTTTATTCAGCACTAAAAAGAAATGATCTCTCAAGCTATGAAAAGATATGGAAGAAGCCTAAATGTATTTTACTTAGTGAAAGGAGCCAATCTGAAAAGGCTACATACTGCATAATTCGAACTACATGACATTCTAGAAAACAAAAAAGCATGGAAACAGTAAAAAGATCAGTGGTTGCTAATGTTCTGGAGGAGAGAAACACTGCACTAAAAATCCTGTGTTCTAGCCCTGACCAGATTGCTCAGTTGGTTGGAGCACTGTCCCTTATACCAAAAGGTTGAGGATTTGATCCCTGGTCAGGGTGTGTACAGGAGGCAACTGATGTTTTGTTTTGTTTTTTTTCTGTCACATCTCTCTCCTCTCTTCTCTCTCCTCTCTCTCTCTCTCTCTCTTTCTCTCTCTCTCTCTCTCTCTCTCTCTCTCTCTCTCTCTCTCATTCACTCGCTCTCTCTCTCAATAAAAATACCCTTGTTGAATTTTTCAAAAATCCCATTTTCCAACTACTCTGGAAAACTATTCTCCAGTATATTTAAATGGCATTATGCTCTTGTCAAAACCCATGGAAGCATACAACACAAAGAGTGAACCCTAATGTAAACTATAAACTTCATTTAATGATGATATATCAATACTGGTTTATCAGTTGTAGCACACCACACCAAAGCATGATGTTAGTGGGGGGAACTATGATCAAGAGAGAGGAGAGGGGAATATATGGGAACTCTGTTCTGTGTACTCAATTTTCTGTAAACCTAAAACTTCTTTAAAAAATTAAGTATTAATTAAACAGAAAAGTTAAAAACAGGATGAAGTACTAGTATATGTTACTACATGCATGAACCTTGGAATCATTATGCTAAGTGAGAGAAGCCAGTCACAAAAGACTACATATTGTATGATTCTATTTAAATGAAAGGTCCAGAGTAGGGAAATCTATGGAAACAGAAAGTAGATTAGAGGTTGTCTAGGGCTGAGGGGAATTAAGGAGAAATGGAGAGCAATTGCTAATGACTATGGGGTTTCCTTGTGAGTTTTGAAAATGTTCTAAAATTTATAGTGGTGATAGATATACAACTCTGTGAATATATTAGAAACCAATTTAAATGAATGGATTATAGTAGTTGTATTATATCTCAAAAAGCTTCAAAAATATTAATGAATTGGATATCTCAATTAAATGCATAATTTTCTAGGAAATTTAGCAAATTGGAATGACAAAGAAGTAGAAAACATGGGGGGAAACTATGCTGTTAAGAAATATTTCCTCCAATGATTACAATAGTGCCAAGATAGTTCTTTGAGCAAATTTTTTTTAACATAAAAGGAACAAATAATTTCCATGCTCTAAAAGTAGTTTCCATTGTAAAGGAAAATAAGGAAATAAGCTCCATTCATTTTATAAAACTAAAGTTATCCTATCCACAAAACATGATGAACATACATAAACACACAGAGAAAGAAAACTAAAGACTAATATCAGTTACAAGTGTAGATGCAAAATAAAATACAGCAAACCAAACCCAGCAAGGCAAAGCAAATACTACACCATGAGAAAAGAGGGATTATTCCAATAGTGCAATTTAATATTAGGAAATCTAGACGTACAGTATAGTTCATCACAAGTAGCTGAAGAAAACATTTATGAAAGACAAATATTAATCTTTTATTGTTTTTCAAATATAGTTGTCTCCATTTTCCCACCTCCCCTCTCCTTGTCCCACCCATCCCCACCTCCCACCCTTCATCCTACTCCCTTTAGCTTTGTCTATATGTCCTTTATACATGTTCCTGATGACCCTTCCCCTATTTTTCCCATTATTTCTCTCCTCCCACCCCTCTGGTTACTGGCAGTCTGTTTTTTTTTTAAGATGTATTTATTTATAGACAGAGAGGAAGGGAGGGAGACAGAGGGAGAGAAACATTAATGTTTGGTTGCCTCTCATGCCCCCTACTGGGGACCTGGCCTGCAACCCAGGTATGTGCCCTGATGGGAAATTCAACAGGTAACCCTTTGTTTCACAGGCCGGGGCTCAATCCACTAAGCCACATCAGCCAGGGCTGGCAGTCTGTTCTTTATTTCAATGTCTCCAGTTCTATTTTGTTTGCTTGTTTGTTTTGTTGATCATGTTCCACTTATAGGTGAGATCATATGGTATTTGTCTTTCAACGCACGGCATATTTCACTTAGCATAGTACTCTACAGATCTATCCATGCTATCCCAAAGGGTCAGAGCTCCTTCTTTCTTTCTGCTGTGTAGTATTGCATTGTATAAATGTACCATAGTTTTTTGATCCATTCATTTACTGATGGGCACTTATGTTGCTTCCAACGTTTGGCTCTTGTAAATTGTACTGCTAGGAACATTGGGGTGCATAGGTTCTTTTAAATTGATGTTTTAGGATTCTTAGGGTATAAGCCCAACCTTGGAATTGCCAGGTCAAAAGACAGTTTTATTTTTAGTTGAAAGACAAAAATTAATATCTTAAATTTATTTTTAATGTTCCTTAAGAAAATATGAAAAAATATGTGTACTAGGATAGAAAATCAGGCAAAAAATAAAGAAAAAAAGTTCAGTTTCACTAGTTATCAAATAAATGCAAATTTTAAAATAAGATACTAATTGTTTGCAATCAAATTGGCAAAAACTCAGTGATATCAAAAATTCAGACAAACAGGGTTTGCACATATTCTCCATCTAAGATGAGAATTATTTTAGGGCTATTTAGCAATGCCACATCAAAAGCCTTAAAAAAGGGCATACATATGGAACCAACAATTAAATAACTAGGAATTTATTCAAAGGAAGCCATCAAAGACTATCACAAACAATTTAGCCACAGAATTCTCATCTCTGTGTTTTTTGTTGTAGGGAAAAACAGAAATAACCTAAATGTCCAATGGTAGTGAGTTGGACAAATAAATTGTGGTATTTTCATACAATGAAATGTCATGTGAACACTGAAGTTTAGAAGAATAATGAACTTAAAAGAATGCTAAGATTATATTAAGTAAAAAGCTTGTAGAAGAATATAGAGAATATAGAGGAAATAAGACTGAATGGGTATAATAAAATGTTAAATGTGATTATCTGACTGGTAAGATTAGGGGTGACTTTTATGTTGTTTCACTTTCCCTTTCTTGTGTATTAGTATTTTCTACATGGTCTGTAATAAAGGTATATTACTTTGCTAAAGAGAATTTCAATAAAAGAGTCCCTTTTATTTACTTATTTTTAAAGAAACTTATTTATATATTTTTATTTTAATTATTGTTTGAGTACAGTTTTCTGCCTTTTACCCCCATCCCAGCCCACCCCCCAGCCTTTCCCACCTCCCTCCCACTTCCATCCCCCTTGCAATTGTCCATGTGTCCCTTATACGCAAATGCCTATAATTTTTAACTCAAAAGTTCCACTTCTACAAATTTAACCTTATAAGCATATGTCCCTATGAATATTTACATACATGACAAAATTTATTATAATAGCAAAAGAAAAAAGACCAACTAAGTATCTAGAAGTAGTAATTAAAAAGCATGATAATAGCTATCACTGTAGCTATATGCAATAATGGGTAACCATTCATAATCATGAAGTAGAAGAATATTTAAATACATAAAATAATTCAGTGAAAGGAGAGATTATAAAACATTAAATACAATACAAAGCCAATTTTTAAAAATTTTGCAGAAACAGCCTGGAAGGAAATATACCAAAAAGAACATCAACTATGGTTCTTTCTAAATGATAAGACCACAGGTGATTTATTTTCATCTTTATACATTTTACACTTTTTCACAAGGTACCTAATTGTAAACTCCAGAAAAAAAAATGCTTGCATTTGAGGCGCAAGGAGAGAAGAAAGGTAGAACAACATAAAAATAAGTTGAAAATTCTGGAAACCAGAGTTTAGAAACTCTGGAAGCCAGAGATGTTAAAAATGGTTAATTCTTATTGGTAGGAACATGGCTGAAGGATACTTTTGTGGGTATGATTTTGTATTATTTTTATCTTTGAAAACAAAAACAATAAGATAAATAAAACCAAATGAGAGATATTTCTACTCATTGGTTCTGGAATGGTGGGGACATGTTTGATCTTCTGTCCCTGAGACTATGGGAGAGACCAGTAGGTTTCTGGAATGGGAGAGTGCATTCATGGCCACTGCTTTCCTCCCCTGGTCTCCAGGGTTCAATATGGGAGCACTACCAGTGAAGTAATACAATGATGTTAGTCTCTCCACTCCACTTCATGCCTGGGAGCCCCTCAAGCTATACCAAAAGCCCCCATCAGGGCAATGTACTTCTTAGGTCTTTAGAACCACCAGTCATGTGGAATCTCCAGTCAGAAGCATCTCTTCCCTGCCATGGCCCACTTATGCCATCTTCCCCCTGCTTCTAGACTATGAGCTACTGGAGGGCCATACTGTGGTTTATGTCAAATCTCACATTTATGCATAAAACACAGCACTTTCATAAAATAGAGTAGACATTCAATTAATATCTATGAGCAAGGGCTCATACATCTTTGAAAGGTAGGCAGGTATGGGACAGCACCTGGGCGCTTGACATAAAAATAGAAGAACAAGAATATTAGTAACCCAGAAGCATTTCGTCCTCATAGGAAAGCACAATGCAGCCCAGGGCTTAGGCATGTTTGCAGAGTACAGGACTGAGTAGTTTCAAGTGTAAGATCGCTACCTAGTGGAATGGAGTTTGCATGGGCAATGATGAAAGTGGGTCAAAATCAAAATGAAATGGTTCAAACATATCTTTGAAAAGGGGGTTGGGTGGGAGGGAGTGGTGGAGGGAAAATGGAGACAACTGTACTTGAAAAACATTAATTTAAAAAAAAAGAATACCCCCCAAATCATCAGAATAAGTGGAACAGTGGGGACCAGATGAACTGTTTGTATAAGGAGATGGCAGCATTAAGTCAATATGGCATCGATATACAAATTTACCTTTGATGTGATATGTTTCCTTTGTTTCAAAGTAAAAGAACATATTCCATCTCATTTCCAAAGGCTTATAAATTAACCATAAAGGTCAAGTTTCATAATGCTTACTCAAGGTGTTCCTGGTATACTATGATATTCCCAGAACTTCAGAGTTATTCAACCATTTCAGCATTATTTCTCTTACTTGGTGGGAAGATGATGGCATTTGTTTATCATGAAAAGTATATTAAGTGAGAAATTACATTTGTTAAAATTTCATACAATGAAATGTATGAAAAATAATTTTTTCATTAAAACATATTAGCCCTTTAAATATTTGTTGTGTCCCAAGCCACAGAGTAGTGTTTTAGAGAAAAAAAAAAAACAAACTTTTAGGAACAGAAAACTGAGGTCAAAATTTTGCAGTCCTTATATTTCCCCCTTCGAATATAAGCCAAATAGTAGATGTCAACCTGAGCACAGGGAAATGACACAATTTCCTCTAACATCAGAGTAGAATGAGGCCCAATTGCTCAAGCTCACACCTACCAAGCCTGAAAGCACATGTGGGTTAAATAGCTCAGACTTGGTCTGTGTCAAGTGATGCTCTTTATTTCAATGTAATAAACTAGAGGCAGTCAGTCTTGACTTGGAGCTTTATAGAACCACATAGATTTCATGAGGCCAAGAGTACTATACTATACACAATTTGAGAAGCCCCTTCTAGATAAGTACCATTGAAGGGCAAGGCACAGGATCATTTTTTTATTTGTGCCAGGAGAAATTATATGTAGCATAATTAGAAAGTCTGTGGAACTTAAGAAGTAACACTTGACCTGCCTCTAAATCCCATCACAATAGCAGAGCTCACAATAAAGTGGGACAACCTTCATAACACCTTTCCTCTAGATTGTTGCAAATTTATGACCAAACACTCTGTATTTGCTTGTCCTAATTTAGCCAAACCTACACATTTTTGCCATACTAATATTTGTAATGTCTAACACTGGATATTTCATATTTATTCTCCAACCCCTGCTCAAAAACCTTCAAATTCTCTAAACTGGCTACTGAAAAAAATTAAACAACTCAACATAGTATCAAAAATGTGGCCCCAACCTAACTTCCCAAACATGTTTGATATAATTTTCCCATGATAAGCCTGTGCTCCAGGCAACAAAATTGTTCACTGTTAGCAGAGATCAAAGATGGCAGTAGAGTATGTAGAAGTTACACTCCCCTCCTCTTTCCTTATGGGAAATTACAAACTGAAATTACAACTAAAATACAGAACAATTGACCTGAATAACCAACTGAAGACTAGCTGAATAGAAGTCTTATAACCAAAGATTTACATAAGAAACCACACTGAGATTAGTAGGAAGGGCAGAGACATGAAAAGGGCCAGCCCTTCTACCACAGGCCAAGGGATATCTCAGTTGCAAAGGTTCCTCCAGAGGAGCAAGGAGTCTCAAGCCCATGCTTGGCTCCCCAGCCCAGAACATCAGAGCCAGAAAGGGGCACCCACATAACCTCTGGCTGTGAAAATCTGAGGGGATTCTGACCATTAGGGAGAGGTGGCAGTCTGCTAAAGACACAGACAACCTCTTAAATGGCCAACACACAAAATCTAGTTCATAGCCATTTACCCTGGGATTTGGTGGCGGGAGAGTGGAGCTAATGAGAGTCATGTGAGGGGAGAAAGGGTTTGTGGTTCTGGGGAGAGAACTGAAGGGAGAGCTGCAAGGGCCTCTGTCCTGAGTATCTCTCCCACACCACAGACATCATCTTCCTAGGGCAGAGCACTCCCCTCCTTACAATCAGCCTGGGGGAATGCAGTAGCCCCATTCTGCAGACCCCATCACTCCTCCTGGTGGAGCTTATGCCCTATGAAGGGGTCAGCTGCCTGGGCCTGAGTTATAGAGATCTGAGCAGACGGAGAAGGGTCAGTAAACTGAGTTTTATAGTCCTGGAACAGGGGCCATTACCCTTACATTTCTGAGAGCCTGACTAGCACCTCCCTTATATGGGAAATACACTGGCCCAACCCTTTGGACTTATAGTGGCCCCACCATCTGCACTTTGGTTGGCTCACAAGGAGGTCTGGGCAGAATCCAGGACAGGCTGAGTTGCATGGTTCTAGGACTACAGCCATTTTTTTCTCACATGCCTGACCAGTGAAAAGCTTTTCCTTCACATGGCCAAATTGTGGTCTGTTTTGGCCTGATAAACTCTGCTGTCCATACCTTGACAACCCTCAGAGATTCTGCCCACACAAAGGTCTATGGGCACTTGAAAGTTGGCAGTTAGCCTTGGTGTACTCTGGGACTTTTGCTTAGTACTCTCAGGTGTGGCACTGACACCAAGTTTGAACCTGTATCAATCAGGTGAACACCATTCACCCCATACCTGGTAACTCATTGAGAACCTACCTTATGCAGGTCAAGTACTACCAGAGGCTCCTCCAGTGACTGAGCCTAATATGCAGCCAGCAGGTAGATGCAGACAGAGACAGAAAGAGTAAGATCTCAAGGTGCCTTAGGCCTTTTGTTGACATGCCCCCAACCTGATGCTGGAAGAAACTGGCCTAGGTGAGCAGCTTGGTCTTTCTCACACACATATAAGCTCTGCAGAAGCAGACACAAATTGTGGATAACATCGTAGCTCCAAACAGGTTGCCCAGAGCCAGTTACAGGCAGGGTCTGATATTGTTTTGCATCAGAGTCCATCCCAAGAGGTCCCAGAATCAACACACCCAGTGCCAACATTAAGACAACATCAGAGAAATATCCAATTAAGGGGTTTCAAAAACCTATTTAGATCAATGGATAGATCTTCCAGACAGAAAATCAACAAGGAAACAGTGGCCTGAAATGACAAAAAATAGATAAGATGAATTTAATTGATATCTTTAGAACACGTGTTTTCAAATACAAATGGAGTATTTTCTAAAATAGACCACAGGTTAGGATAAAAAAATAACTCTCAATAAGTTTAATAAGATTGAATCATATCAAACCTCTTCTCTGGCCATAATGTTATGAAACAAGAAATCAGTCACAAGAACACTGAAAAATACACCAAAAAAGGAGGCTAAATAACATGTCACTAAATGATGAATGGGTTAACAGTGAGATCTAAGAAGAAATCAACAGACAGCTGGAAACAAATGAAAATGAGAACACAAGAACCAAAATCTATGGAACAAACAGAAAGCAGTCCTAACAGGGAAATCCACAGCATTACAATCTTACCTCAAAAGACAGAGAGAGAGAGAGAGAGAGAGAGAGAGAGAGAGAGAGAGAGAAGAAAACTCTCAAATAAACAATCTAACTTTACACTGGAAGGAACTACAAGAAGAAAAACAACCAAAGTCTGAAGTGAGTAGAAGAAAGGAAATAATAAAAATCAGAGCAGAAATAAACAAAACAGAGGCTGAGAAAACAATATAAAAGATCAATGAAACCAAGAGCTTGTTCTTTGAAAAAAGTAAACAAGATTGACAATCCTTGAAAAGAAAAAAAGAGAGAGGACTCAAATAAATAAAATCAGAAACGAAACAGGGAAAGTAAAAACTGACACTACAGAAATGCAAAGGATTATAATAAAATATTACAAACAACTATTTTCCAACAAATTGAACAATCTGGAAGAAATGTATAAATTCCTAGAAATATATAATCTGACAAAGTGAATCAAGAAAATACAGAAAGCCTTAACAGAACAATTACAACAAATAAAATTGAAACACTAATCAAAAAACTTCCAACAAACCAAAGTCCTGGACAGAATAGCTTCACAGGTGGATTTTATTAAATATTCAAAGAAGAACACTTATGCTTCTCAAACTATTCCAAAAATTTCAAGAAGAAAGATTGTCAAGATTATTTTTCAAGGCCAGCATTATTGTAACTCCAAAACCAGATAAAGACAATACAAAAAAAGACAATTAGAAGCCAACACTTCTAATGAACATAGATTAAAAAATCCTCAACAAAATATTAGCAAGATGAATCCAGCAATATATTTAAAAGATTATACACTATTATGAAATGGAATTTATTCCTGAGATGCAAGCTCATTACAAGATCCACAAATCAATTAATGTGATGTACCACATAAACAAAATGAAGGATGAAAATCATATGATCATATCGATAGATGCATAAAAGGCATTGGACAGAATCTAGCACCCATTTATGAGATAAAATGTCTCAGCAAAGGGGGAATAGAGGGAACATACCTCAACATAATGAAAGCCATGTATGACAAACACACAGCTAACATCATATACAATGGGCAAAACTAAAACAGAAAATGTCCCCCTCTCAATTCCCCATATCACTAAGAAAAACAAATTCAAATAACTAGTAAAAGGAGAATACTACTGGGAAAGGAACAAAAGAGGAAGAAAAACATGCAAAAGATGATCTGGGGCAGTGTAAAAGGAAGACCTAAAGATCAGCATTGAAAAGACATAGCTCTGAAAAACCAGCACTTACTGTAAGCATATGGAAATCAGTGCAGGAATTTGAAGTTTGTGTTGCACTGAGGGTAGACACACCAACAACAACTTGAAACCCAGTTCAACTCCTAACCAGGTTAATTCAATACTCTGCTCTAAAGAGCTGGCAGGAGGAAACATATACGCATTTCCAGGCATAAAAACAATTCACTCACTCCCTACAGTCTTACACAAGTGTTTGGGTTCAAACAAAAATATATTAAGCTACAAAAAGCCAAGAAAAAATCACACTCTCAAAAATCAATGCAGTAATTGGAACCACAATTTGATGTGATACAGACATAGGAGCTATCAGACAAAGAATTTTAAATAATTATAACAAATATGTTAAAGGCTGGAATGGAAAAGATGGACATTGTACAAGATCAGCAGAAAAGTGAACCAGAAAAACACAAACTCTAAGAAAGAGGCAAATGTAAATGATAGAAATGAAAAACACAGTAACAGAGAGAAATAATTCTTTCAATGGGCTCATCAGTAATTTCAGCACAGAAAAAGAAAGAATCAGTGAGCTTGAACATCACTCAATAGAAATTACCCAAATTGAAACACAAGAGAAAAATTAGAAATTAAAAGAAAGAATAACCAAGATAATATAAAAATGTCTAATTTTGGAGGGAAGATGGTGGCATGGTACAAGGGAGCAGATTCCACTTTACCCTACACTCGGAAGAAAAACCTAGCCTATCTACGGAGGAACAGAGCAAACAGCCAACAATACCACAGCATAGATGAAAATAGGAGATCAAAAATTGTAGCAGACATTGAAAAACCAGATTTTAAGGACAATAAGGGCCCAGGTATCAGTATGGAGACCACGGTGGCTGAAGCCCCAGGCCCAGCACTCGCCAGGTCTGCCACAGGGGTCTAGGGAGGGAACTGGGTCAACGGCTCCCTCTCCAGCCAAACAAGGTTTGAGCAGCACCAGGAGAGACCTGGTTGCTTGATGTCACAGGGAGGGGAATTAAGGTCTGAGCAGCAAACACACAGGGACTGTGAGCACCCACCCATAGCCCTGGGAGGAGTGCGCATGCCCAAACCCCTGCGCACAGAGGTGCCCATGCGACCAGAGGAGGGGGCTTTGTGGAAGACCTGGAGCTCATACCCGTGAACCTAGGGTGAATGCATGCAACTCAAAAAACATGCCAAATCCACACCCGTAAACTCGGGTCAGCACACGTGACCCCTGTAGGAGACGCGGAGCTCACAGCCATAACCTCAGAGAGTGCTTGATGTGCAGGAGATCCCATTTCACACCCATAAACTTGGAAAAGTGAGCAATCTGCAAGAAACTCAGAAAACACGCCCAAGGCCCTGCTCGGAGTGGTACCAGGCTAGCTCTGGGGAGAGTGCAGGGCTAACAGTGGGAGAGTAGCCCAAAGCTGACTGAGTGCTGAACAGGGAGAGGAGCGATACCAGTTGCCCCCACAACTTGTTGCAGCCAGCAAGACCAGAAAAACCAGTTTGGCCCGTTTGAAACCAGCAAGAGATTGTGTTTTTTTTATTATATTTTTTATTATTTTTATTTTATTTTCCCTCAATTCGTTTTGCTTCTCTTTCCTTCTATCTTGTTTTATTCCTTCTTCCTTTCTTTCCAATTTTATCTCTTCTTCCTTCCTCTTTTCTTTTCTTCTTTTTTCATTTTTTTTTCCATTTCTCTTTTAAAATACCAATGAGTGAGACAAAACAACCCGGAACTGTGAAAAAAAACAGAGTTGGACCCAAAGAGGGGGCATCCCAACAGCTGAAACAATGGAAGCTGTGAACACCAGGAAACCCAAAGGAGACTGCACCACTGAATCTCACAGGTATTCTACCACAGAAGTTCACAACATAAACCCAGGGAGCCAGAACAGATCAATTTAAGAAGCTGAGGCTAACAACAGAAAAATGAGAAGACAAAGAAATAATCCCCAAATGAAAGGAAAGGAGGAAAACCCAGAAAGAATGCTAAATGAAACAGAGGCAACTCAACTATCAGATATTGAGTTCAAAGCAATGGTTATCAGGAAGCTCCATGAGCTCACAATGAGCTACCAGAAACTACAAGGAAGCTACAGTGAATTCACTGCAAAATATATCAACATGAAAAAGGAAATAGAAACTATCAACAAGGGCAAAGAGGAAATTAAGAATACAATTTCTGAACTGAAGAATACAGTAGAAGGAATCAAAAGCAGAATCGATGAAGCAGAAAATTGGATCAGTGACTTGGAGGACAAAGTAGAAAATAACACTTTTCTTGCCCAGAAAGAGCAAGAAAAGGAAAAGAAGCTCAGAAAGAATGAAAAGGGATTAAGGGAAATGCAAGACAATGTGAAACGTAATAATATCCGTATAATATGGATACCAGAAAAAGAAGAAGAAGAGCAAGGGATAGAAAACCTCTTTGAAAAAGTAATGATGGAAAACTTCCCTAATTTGATAAGAGGAAGTCACACAAATCCAGGAATCACAGAGTTCCAACCAAGAGGAACCAAAAGAGGCTCACTTCAAGACACATCATAATTAAAATGGCAAAATTCCAAGACAAAGAGAGAATCTTAAAGGCAGCAAGGGTGAAAAGGGAAGTAACATACAAGGGAGCCCCAATAAGGTTAGCAGCTGACTTCTCAATGGAAGTGCTCCGAGCCACAAGAGAATGGCAAGAAATATTCCAAGTATTGAGAACCAACGGCCTGCAAGCAAGACTACTTTACCCAGCAAGGCTTTCAATCAAGATAGAAGGCCAAATAAGGAGCTTCCCAGAAAAAAGAAGTCTAAAAGAATACACCTCTACCAAACCAGCTCTGCAAGAGATGCTGAAGGGACTGCTTTAAGGAAAGGAAGAAAAAGAGAGAGAGAGGAACACAGGTACAAAAATGGCAATGAATAAGTACCTATCAATAATAACCTTAAATGTAAATGGATAAAATGCTCCAATCAAAAAACATAGAATAGCTGGATGGATAAGAAAGCATGACCCATACATATGCTGCCTACAAGAGACCCACCTCAGGACAAAAGACCTATACAGACACAAAGTGAAGGGTTGGAACCAAATTTTCCAAGGAAATGGACATGAAAAAAAGCCTATGTAGCAATACTCATATCAGACAAAATAGACTCAGAAGAAGGTTCATAAAGAGAGACCCAGAAGGTCACTTCATAATACTCAAGGGAAGAATCCATCAAG
Source organism: Anoura caudifer (assembly GCA_004027475.1). Lineage (NCBI taxonomy): Eukaryota > Metazoa > Chordata > Mammalia > Chiroptera > Phyllostomidae > Anoura > Anoura caudifer. Next base: position 38,727 of record PVKU01005376.1, on the reverse strand, counting down.
AAGACATAAACATTGTAAATATATATGCACCCAACATAGGAGCACCCAAATACATAAAGAGAATCTTAGAGGACTTCAAGAAAGATATTGACAGCAACAAAATTATAGTAGGGGATTTTAACACCCCACTGTCAAAAATGGACAGATCTTCCAAACAAAATACCAACAAAGATATTGCGGCATTGAACAATATTCTAGATGAAATGCACTTAACTGATGTATATATCGATCCCTTCATCCCAAAGAAACTAAGTGCACATTCTTTTCAAATGTACACAGAACATTTTCAAAGATAGACCACATGATAGGACACAAAACCAGCCTCAAAAAATCCAAGAACATTGAAATCATACCAAGCATTTTCTCTGACCACAAGGGACTGAAACTAGAAACCAACCCCAAGGGAAAAACCCCAAACCCTCAAAATCATGGAGATTGTATAGCATGCTATTAAACAACAAATGGGTCAAAAATGAAATTAGGGAAGAAATCAAAAAGTTTCTGGAAACAAACGAAAATGAACTCACAATGACTCAAAACTTATGGGACACAGCAAAGGCAGTCCTGAGACAGAAGTTCACAGTGATACAGACCTACCTAAAAAAGATAGAAACATTTCAAACAAATAACCTAACCCTATACCTTCAAGAACTAGACAAACAACAACAAAGACAGCCTAGAGCAAGTAGAAGGAAGGAAATAACCAGGACCAGAGGAGAATTAAATTACATAGAGACTAAAAGCACAATTCTAAGGATCAATGAATCCAGGAGCTGGTACTTTGAAAAGATAAACAAAATCCACAAGCCTTTAAGCAGCCTCATCAAGAAAAAAGAGAGAGGACCCAAATAAACACAATCAGAAATGAAAGAGGAGAAATTATGACTGACACCACAGACATGCAAAAAATTGTAAGAAATTACTATGAAGAACTGTATGCCAAGAAATTTGAAAACCTAGGTGAAATTGACAAGTTTCTAGAAAAATACGATCTTCCAAAACTCAATGAAGAAGAAGCAGAAAGCCTGAACAGACCAATAACAGCAGATGAAATTGAAGCAGTAATCAAAAAACTCCTGACACACAAAAGCCCTGGACCAGATGTTTTCACAGGAGAATTCTACAAAGCATTTAAGGAAGAGGTAACCCCTATCCTTCACCAACTATTCCAAAAAATCCAAAATGTTGGAAGATTCCCGAACTCTTTTTATGAAGCCAGCATCATCCTAATCCCAAAACCAGATAAAGACACAACAAAAAAAGAAAACTTCAGGCCAATATCAAGAAATGGGAGAACTGTAATAGCATAATCAATAAAATATATTTAAAAAATAAAAAACAAGATAATGAAAATGAAATATAAGAGGATATCTTGAAAGCAACTGGAGAAATAAAATATTACATAGAGAGAAAAAGATGAGAATTGATCAGTTTTCTTCTTATCAGTAAGGATTGCAAGTGAAAATTGTATATTTAGAAAAACATCTTTAAAAGATTTAAGGTGCCATTGCTGGTGCCAATGTTAAATGATACAGCCACTTTGGAAAACAATTTGACAGTCAGCTCCTTAAATAGTAAAGCATAGTATATTGTTGTTCTGATGTAAAAGATAATTATCTTTTGATACAGGAATAGTTTCACATTTTGGAAAATCATCACCTTGACCAAAAAAGAGAATGAATAGTATTATGTAAGTATTGTACCTTAAACAGTTTATTCAACCTCTTCTAAAAGTAGTTTAATTTACTGAAAGAAAAAAATTAATGAGAAATAAAAATTTACCTTGTATACTAAGAATCTCACTCCTAGGTAGGAAGTAAAATGAAAATATGTCCACACAAAGACTGGTAATCAAATCTTCATAAAAGCATTATTCGCAATAGCCAACAAGTGAAAAAAAGTTAAGTTTCCATCAACTAATAAACAGATAAACAAAATATGGTACATCTATACAATAAAGGACCATTAAGGAATACAAAGGAACAATATACTTTTATATATGCTACAACATGGATGAACCTTATTATGCTAAGTGAAAGGAGCCAGATGCAAAGGACTCAGTATTGTATGATTCAATTTATATGAAATTCAAAAGAAGGAAAATCTAGAGGCATAGAAAGTAGATTAGTGGTTACCTGGAGTTAGAGGTTGGAAGGTGATTGAGTTATAGTATGAGGAAACTTTGAGGTAATGGCAATACGCTAAAGCTGGATTTTAAAGGAAACTGACATTGTGGCAATGGAGGAACTTGGGGTCAAGATGGCAGGATAAGTAAACATGGCTCATCTCCCTGAACAACCACATCAAAATTACAATTAAAATATAGAACAACCATCATTCAGAACTATCAGAAATCGAGTTGAATGGAAGTCTGAGAACTATCAAATTAAATAAACCACACCCATCTAGACTGGTAAGAGGGGAATGGGCACAGATAGGTTGGTCCTACATTGTCACATGGTGGATAAAAAAACAGTGGGGATTGAGTCAGTGGAAGAAACTTCTGGAGTGCCAACTAGCTTCTCTTAAAGAACCCACACATAAACTTCCTCAGACTCACTTCTTCTGAGTTCCAGCACCAGGGTAGAAGCTTAAAAGGCACCAGTGGCATAAAGGGTGAAACTGAAGTGTCTGACATCAAGGCAGGAGCGAGAGGACGGCTTTCTCCCAGATAGAAATCTGAGCAGAGGACATTGTCCCTTTTCTGAGCCCTCTAACCACAGAGCCACAGAGCTAGCAGGCTGGTACAATATCTGAGTCTCCACCAACCAGGCTAACACTGCTCCATGCTGGCGATCTGCTAAGACTCTGTCCCACCCATTGTAAGGGCCCACCCAAGCTGTTAACTGAGACTTTTCCATGTGAATGGCTGGTCTTGGCTCATGCTTTACATCTTCCTAAATCCTTTCAAATAAGCAACAGCAGGCCTCATTGAACCCTCAGCTCCCCTGCACCTCTTCCTAACTGGTCCCAGGACTGACACTAGTGAAGCCAGACTAAATTCACAGCTTAGTTTCATCTGGGAATATCCAAGCCTAGCACAAGTTGAACACATCTCAGATTGTTTTATAGCTCAGGCAGGGTAACCCTGGGCAGAAGACAGGTGGGGGCTGACCTTGCCCTGCATCACCCGGGAAACCCCAGAGCCTGCACACACACTGTACAGTTACAGATCACATTGGAGCAGCAGCACCTGCCCCTGCACAGCTGATCCTCCACAGAGAGTAGAGGTTAGTGGTGAGTGATCACAGCCAGTCCTTGCAGCTAACTGTCCTGGGTAAATCTTTCCCATTGACCTGTCAGCAGCAATCAAGGCTCAACTACAAGAGAAGAGTATACACAGACCACACGAAGGGTGCACCTTGAGTACCCAACTTGGGTGATAGGAAGGCTGTGCCACTGGACCTTACAGGACACCTACTACATTATGCCACACTACCAAGATAGGGAGTCATAGCTGCTCTACTTGATACATAGAAACAAACACAGGGAGGCTGTCAAAATTAGGAAAGAAAGAAACATGGTCCAAATAAAAGAAAAAAAAATGAAAACTCCAGAAAAAGAACTGAATGAAATGGAGATGGGAAATCTACCAGATGCAGAGTTTAAAATACTGGTTGTAAGGATGCTGAGGAACTTAGTGAGGACCTCAACAGTATAAAGAACATCTAGTCAGAAATGAAGGATATACTAATTGAAACAAAGAACAATTTACAGGGAAACAACAGTAGAGTGGATGAAGCCTAGATTCAAATCAATGATCTAGAACACAAGGAACGAAAACAACTAACCAGAACAAAAGAAAAAAAGAATAAAAAAAATAACAAGGATAGTGTAAGCAGCCTCTGGGACAACTTCAAGAGGCCCAACATTTGCATCACAAGGGTGCCAGAAAGAGAAGAGAAAGAGCAGATAACTGGCAAAAATTTTCCTTCTTTTTTTTCCTCTTTTTTATTGTTAAAGTACAGTTCTCTCCATTTTCCACCCATCATGCCCCCCAACCTCACCTCCTACCCTCAAACATACCCCTTTTGGATTTGCCCATGTGTCCTTTATACATGTTGCTTGATGATACTTCCCCCTTTCCCCCCATTATCCTCTCCCACCTCCCTTCAGGTTACTCTCAATTTGTTCTTTATTTCAATGACTGGTTATATTTTTCTTGTGTGTTGGTTTCATTGATTATGTTCCACTTATAGGTGAGATCATATGATATTTGTCTTTCACCACATGGCTTAAGAAATTGGAAACTTATTTGAAAAAACAATGAAGAGCATTTTCCTTCTTTGGTGAAGGAAATGGACATGCGAGTCCAGGAATCACAGAGAGACCCAAACAAGATGAATACAAAATGGCACTCCAAGATACACCATAATTAAAATGATAACGGTTAAAGATAAAGAGAGAATCTTAAAAACAGCAAGAGAAAAGAAGTTAGTTAACTAAATGGGAATTCCCATAAGACTGTCAACCAATTTCTCAAAATAAACTTTGGAGGCTAGAAGGGATTGGCAAGAAATATTCAAAGTCATGAAAAGCAAGGATCTACAGCCAAGATTGCTCTACTCAGCAAAGCTTTCATTTAGAATGGAAGGGCAGATAAAGAGCTTCCCAGACAAGAAAAAACTAAAGGAGTTCATCATCACCAAACCATTATTATATAAAATGTTAAAGGGACTTATTTTAGAACAAGAATATCACAATTAATAACAATAAAGTGGCAATAAATGCATATCTATTAACAGTTGAATCTGAAAATCAAACTAAGCAAACAAGAACACAGAATCATGGATATAGAAAGCATTTTAAAGTATATTTTATTGATCATGCTATCACAATTGTCCCAATTATTTCTCCCCTTTATCACCCTCCACCCTGCACCCCCCTACCCTCCAGCATTCACCCCCCCTTAGGTCTTGTCCATGGGTCATACATATATGTTCTTTGGCTTCTACATTCCCTATACTATTCTTTACCTCCCCCTGTCTATTTTGTATCTACCATTTATAATTCTTATTCTCTGTAACTTCTCCCATTCTCCCTTCTCCCCCTCCCTGCTGATAATCCTCCATGTGATCTCCATTTCTGTGAGTCTGTTCCTGTTCTACTTGTTTGCTTAGTTTTTCTTTATTTTTATTTTTTTAGGTTTAATTGTTGGTAGTTTTGAGTTTATTGTCATTATGCTGTTTTTATTTTTTTATGCTCTTCTATTTGTTAGATAATTTCCTTTAACATTTCATATAATAAGGGCTTGGTAATGATGAGCTCCTTGAACTTGACCTTATCTGGGAAGCACTTTATCTGCCCTTCCATTCTAAATGAGAGCTTTGCTGGATAGAGTAATCATGGATGTAGGTCCTTGCCTTTCATGACTTCAAATACTTCTTTCCAGCCCCTTCTTGCCTGTAAGATTTCTTTAGAGAAATCAGCTGATACTCTTATTATCACTCCTTTGTAGGTAACTCTCTCCTTTCCTCTCACTGCTTTTAATATTCTCTCCTTATCTTTAATCTTGGGTAACTTAATGATCATGTGCCTTGGTGTGTGCTTCTTTGAGTCCAACTTCTTTGGGACTCTCTAAGCTTCCTAAAAGCATAATTCCTTTGCCAGATTGGGGAAGTTCTCTTTTATTATTTTTTCAAATAAGTTTTCAATTTCTTCCTCTTCCACTTCTCCTTCTGGCACCATTATGATTCAGATGGTGGAATTTTTAAAGTTTTCTTGGAGGTTCCTTATCCTTTCCTCACATTTTGAATTCTTGTTTCTTCATTTTTTCTGGTTGAATGTTTATTTCTTCCTTCTGCTCCAAATCATTGATTTGAGTACCAATTTTCTTTCCTTCACTGTTGATTTCCTGTATATTTTTCTTTATTTCACATTGTGTAGCCTTTACTCTTTCCTGTATTTTGTGACCATACTCAACCTTTTCTGTGAGCATCCTGATTAACAGCATTTTGAACTCTGCATCTGATAGGTTGCCTAGCTCTTCATTTCTTAGTTCTATTTTTGGAGCTTTTATCTGTTCTTTCATTTGGGCCATATTTTTTGTCTGGGTATGCCTATTGTGCTGTAAGGGACAGAGTCTTAGGCATTTGCTGTGTCAGGGTAACCCATGTAACTGCATTGTGGCACTGTAAGTGGGTGAGTTGTCAGAGAGGGGATAATGTCACTTACATGGCTCTTGGCCAGCTTTCAATCACTTCCCCTGATACCCACAGTCAAAGTTGGCCCTTCTAGTGCTGATTCCCATGTGGGTGGGGTTGTGTACATTCTAGGACCCTGTGAGTCTCTGCAACAAACTCTCCTGTGAGGATGGGAGTTTCTTCTATCACTGCAACCCCCACAGGTTTTTACAGCCAGAGGTTTAAGGCCTTATTTCCCTGTACTAGAACCCTGGTTTGCATGGTCTGTCTCACTCCCCAGTTGTTGCTCCCAGTTCATCTGATCACAAGTGTGGGACGACCAGTTGCCTTTCACCTGCCCGGTCCTCCAGCTGCTGCTTTGCTGCTCATCCTCTCCAACCTGGATGCCCCTTCCTGCCCATCTGAATGAACATTTGTTCTTTTACTACTTGGTTGTCATACTTCCATGAAGTTTGATTTCCTGGCAGATCTGGGGTTTTTGTTTTGTTTTGTTTTTAAATTGGTTGTTTTTCTTCTTTTAGTTGTACAAGGAAATGAAGTGTTTCTATCTATGCCTGCATCTTGGCCAGAACTAGATTATGTGAAGAAAGGGTGATACTGGTCAGGAATAGACTCTGCTAATCTTCCATAAGACTTTGGGAAACCATGTAGTTCATACAGAGAGCATTTTGATGGTTGCCAGATAGGAGAGGTATATAGGGGAATGAGTGAAGTAGTGAGGGAATTTAGAAGTAAAAATAGGTAGTTACAGAATAGCTATGGGTATGTAAAGTAAAGTATAGGAAATGGAGGAGCCAAAGAACTTATACGTGTGCCCCATGGACATGAAAAATAGTGTGGGGATTGACTGAGGGAGTAGGAGATGCTGTTTGGAGGGAAGCAAGGGGGGAAAATTGTGACAATTGTAACAGCATAATCAATAAAACATAATTAGAAAATAAAATTGAATTTGGGTGATGGTTGCACAAGTTTGTAAATTCAAGAAAAATCATTGATGTGCATACTTTAAGAGGTAAATTATTCAGTATATAAATTATATCTCTATAGGCTAATTTTTATAATGAAGGAGAAATAGACATTCTCAAAAAACAAAAACAATGATGAAAATCATAGCCAGTAGTCTTAGTCTACAAAAAATCTCAAGGAACTTCTTCAGGTTAAAGAAATATATTTGAAATGTGCATCTTGACAAATAAATTAAGATTGCTAAAAAATAAATGAAGGTAATATTTTATCGATTATTAACTGACTGTTTGGAGCAAAAATAGCAAAATATTGTGCCAGCATAGCTATGGTAACATCAGACAAAAAAAAAAAAACAACCTTCAGAACAAAGAATATTTTCAGAAATAAACATTATGCAATAAAGAAGTCAACTTTCCAATAATATATAAAAATTCTAAATGTCTGCACACTTAACAGAGCTTAAAAAGTCATTGGATAAACACTGACACTCCTGAAGGAGAAAAAACAAATAGTACAAAATTACAAGTGAAAAATTCATCACTCCTCTCTTAGTAATTGATAGAACATGTAGGCAAGAAATTACAAGGAAATAGATGACCTGAAAACACCTTCAACCAACCTGACCTAACTGACATGCGCGTGCGCGTGCACACACACACACAATCTCTACCCAATACATTCTTCTCAATTACACATGGAACATTCATAAAGATTAACCATACTATGGGTCATTAATGAAGAAAAAAAAAACACCTCAGTGACTTTTTAAAGGATAGCTATCATTAAAAGGTCAGACTGGAAATCAATAAAGATATCTATAAAGGACATTGTTAAGACAATGAAACACTAATTACAGACTGGTGATAAAATCTCCACAAATCACATACAGTAAGTCTTTTCTTAATCTCGTTAATAAGTTCTACATCTTTAAGTGAAACAATATGTAATAAAAGCAATTTTATCACAAGCTAACTGATATAAACAAGAGATAATTTCCACCCTGGCTGGATAGCTCAGTTGGTTGGAGCATTCCCCCCAATACACCAAGGTTATGGGTTCAATCCTTGCTCAGGGCACATATAAGAATCAGCCAATGAATGCATAAATAAGTGGAAAACAATATTAATGTTTCACTCTATGTTTTTTTGTCTCTCTCCCTTCCCCTCTCTCTCTAAAATCAATAACTAAAAAAATAAAAGCGGTTAAGTTTCTATGGCACCTCATAAATGTTACAATAAAAGGTGTTGAATGAAACAATGTTATTTGAGGACCTACCATATCTGAAGAAGAACTTGTATTCAAAATATATAAATAACTCTCTGAATTTAACAATAACAATAATCATCAAGACAATGTGGTACTGAAAAAGATATAGACATGCAGTTCAATGGAACAGAATACAGGACATAGAAATAGATCTACACAAAGATGCCCAATTGATTTAAAGCATAACCTGTAAAAGTAAAAATCATTAAATTGTATCTCATCAAATCTAAAAACTTCTGTCTTGTGAAAGACCCTGTAGAGGAGAGGAAAAGACAAATTATAGGCTGAGAGAAAACTTTGCAAATTATATATACTGTGAAAGACATATTGAGATATATAAAGACCTCTCAAACTCAACATATAAATAAACAAACAAACAAATAAATAAAATCCCATTAGAATATGGGCAAAGGACATAAAGAGACATTGAGCCAAAGTGGTTATACAGATGGCAAATAAGCACGTGAGAAGTTAGTCAACATCATTAGCCATCAAGGAAATGCAAATGAAAACCATAATGAGATATTATTACAAGCCTACCAAAGTGCCTAAAACAAAAAAAAAATTGTGACACCAAATGTTAATGAGGATGCCAAGAAAATGGATCACATATATTGGTGATCAAAATATAAAATAGGCCCTGACTAGTGTAGCTCAGTGGATTGAGCATGGGCCTGTGAACCAAAGGATCGCGGTTCGATTCCTAGTCAGGGCACATGCCTGGGTTGCAGGCCAGTTCCCAGCTGTGGACACATGAGAGGCAACCACACATTGATATTTCTCTCCCTCTCTCCTTCCCTTCCTTTCTAAAGATAAAATAAATAAAAAATAAAATCTATATATATAAAATAGTATGGCCACTCTGGAAAATAATTTGGAAGTTTCTTTAAAAACTAAAAATGGACTTAGCAGATGGCACAGCAATTGTACTCTTGGGCATTTATCACAGAAAAATAAAAACTTATGTTAGTGCAGAAACCTGTAAACGAATGTTCATAGCGGGTTTGTTTGTAAGAGCTAAAATCTAGAAACTGCCAAAATGTGTGAATGGTTAAATTATAATACCTCCATACTATGAAATACTATGCAGCAATAAAAAGAAATAAATTATTGATACAGGCCACCACTTGAATGAACTTCCAGGGAATTATGCTCAGTAGGAAAAAATCCAATAACAAAAGGTACGTCATGTGTATAATATTCTTATACTAACAAAATTAGAGATGGAGAACAAAATAGTGATTTCCAAGGTTAAAGGATGTGGAATAGGAAGTTGGAGAGGCTATAAAAGAGTATCTATGATGTCGGATGACCATGAAGTGATGGTACAGTCCTGTACCTTGATTGTGGTGGAAGTTACATGTGATAAAATTGCTTGGAAACACACACACACTGTCATGTACAACTGGCAAAATCTGAATAAGCTCTGTGGATTGTACTAATGTCAATTTCCTAGTCTTAACATTGTACTCTAGTTATGCAAGATGTTCACATTGGGGGAGGCTGGGTGAACATATCTGTAGATTTCTTGGCAACTTCCTCTGAATCTATAATTATTTCAAAATAAAGTTTAAAAAATTAATAATAGAAAATGAGGAACTCAATTTTTAAAGATTTTATTTATTTATCATTAGAGGGAAAGAGAAGGAGAGAGGGAGAGAAATATCAATGTATGTTTCCCTCTCATGCATCCCCTGCTGGGAACTGGCCTGCAACCCAGGCATATGCCCTGACTGGGGACCAAACCATGATCCTTTGGTTCGCAGGCCCATGCTCAATCCACTGAGCTACACCAGCCAGGGCAGGAACTCAATTTTTAAATGGGCAAAAGATCTGAACAGAAAATTCACCAAAGAAGTTATATAAGCATACAGAAATGTGCTCACCATTTTCATTCATCAGTGAAATGCAAATTAAAACTAAAATGAGATACCACTACACACCTCAAATGGCTAAAATTTTTGAAAGCTAGCAATACCAAGTGCTGACATGGATGTGGAACAACTGGAACTCTCATAGACTGCAGGTAGAAATGCAAAACAATACAACCACTACACAAATGTTTACCAGGTTCTTATGAAAGTAAACATTCATTTCCTGTGTAGCCAAGCAATCCTGATCCTGGAAATTTACTCAAGAGAAACAAAAACTTATGTTTACACAAAAATCTGTATGCAAATATTTATAACAACTTTATTCATAATAGAGAAAAACTGGAAACAAACCAAATGACCCTTACCTGGTGAACAGATAAGCAGAATGTGGTACGTCCATATAATGGACTACTACCAACAAATAAAAGGGAGTGAATTACTGATACATACATCCACATGGAAGAATCTCAAAGGCGTTTTGCTAAGTGAAAGAAGCCAGACACAAAAGAATACATATCACATGATTCCATTTACTTGACAATCTAGAAAAGGTAAAACTGTAGGGATGGAGATCAGACCAGTGGTTGACAGAATTTAGGAATGGGAGAGGATGGAATGCAAAAAGGCAAACCCAGGCAATTTGGGAGGTGGTGGCAGTTCCCTGTATCTTGACTGTGGTAAAGGATACATGGTTCTGTGCTTCAGTCCAAAGTCATGAAATTCCGTATTGCAGAAGTTTGCTCTATGTAAATAAATAAACAAACAAACCAAAATAAGGTCCCCCTGCCCACCCTTCTAAGTCACAGCATGTGCTACCAAGGATGGAGAGTAACTGAAAGTCACACACTGTTGTTTGTAGTGTAAATTGTTACAACCACAACAGGAAGTATTTGACAATACTGCTAAAATTAAATATATGTACACCCATAAATCATCAATTCCACCTCTCAACATACATGCAACAGACACTTATATTTACCAAAGAAAGTAATACAAGGATGTTTATAGCAGCTTTTTTTATAATAGCAAAAATATGGAAACCATGCCAATGTCCACAGTGGAAGAAATAGATCAATTACAATATAATGATAACATGGAATACAGTACTTTATGGCAATGAGAAAATGGAAATACTGTTCACACAACAACATGGATGACTCTCATGAACAATATTAAGTAAAAGTACATAATGTGGAATTCTATTTACATAAAGCAATCAAAGATGTTGCAAGTCAAAAATAATGGTTACATTTGGGCAGAAGTAGTGACTTGGACAGGAGCACAAGGGAGTTCTAGCAATGTTTTATTTATTTTTTAATTTAATCTTTATTGTATCTTTTCCATTCCATTTAGTCTCCTTATAGCACCTCCCCCAAGCAAGCACCACACTGTTGCCCATGTCCATGAGTCCCCATCCATACTGTTGCAAGGGTAAAATTTTCTTCTTTTCATGGCCAAGTAGTATTCCATTGTGTAAATATCCCATAGGTGTTTTATCCACTCATCTACTGAGGGACAAGCAAGCTGCTATGATATCTTGGTGACTGTAAATAAAACTGCAATGAATATAGGGGTGCTAATATTCTTTTGAAGTAGTGTTTTGGGTTTCTTTGGATATATTCTCAGAAGTAGGATCACTGGGTCAAAAAGCAGATCCGTTTTTATTTTTTTGAGGTATCCCCATACTACTTTCCACAGTAGCTGCACTTTGTCTGCATTCCCAACAGTGCAAAAGGGTTCCCCTTTCTCCACATCCTCAACAATAATTGTTTGTTGATTTATTGATGATAGCCATTCTGACAGCTGTGAGATGATTTCATTGTGTTTTTAATTTGCATTTCTCTGATGATTAGTGATGTTGAGCATCTTTTCATATGTCTATTGGCCATCTGTATGTCCTTTTTGGAGAAGTGCCTATTTAGGTTCTTTGCCCATTTTTAATTGGGTTGTTTGTTTTGTTTTGGTGTTGAGTTTTGTAAGTTCTTTATAAATTTTTGATATTAATCCCTTATCAGCTGTATCAGTGAATATGCTCTCCCATTCTGTGGGTTGTCTTTTTATTTTGTTGAAGACTTCCTTTGCTGTGCAAAAACTTTTTAGTTTGATGTTGTCCCATTTGTCTAATTTTTTTCTTTTGTTTCCCTTGCTGGGGAGATATATCCAATAAAATATTGATTTGAGCAACATCTAAGATTTTGCTACCTACATTTTCTTCTATGATTTTTATGGTTTAGGGTCCAACATTTAAGTCTTTGATCCATTTTGAATTTATTCTTGAGTTTGATATAAGAAGGTGGTCTAGTTTCATTGTTCTATATTAAAATTAGTAACTGTCCAATTTTCCTAACACCATTCATTGAATAAGCTATCTTTAGCCCATTGTATCTGCTTGCTACTTCTGTTGAATATTAATTGACTATAAAGGTGTGGGTTTATTTGTGGACTCTCTATTCTGTTCCATTGATCTATGTGTCTGTTTATATGCAAGTACCATGCTGTTCTGATCATTATGGTCTTATAGTACAGTTTGATATTAGGTAGCATGTTTCCTCCAACTTTGTTCTTCTTTCTCAGGATCACTGTTGCTATGTGGGGCCCTTTGTGGTTCCATATAAGTTTTTGAAATATTTGTTCTTGTTCTGTGAAATATGGCATTGGAATCTTGATAGGAATTGTGTTTAATCTATAGACTGCTTTGGGTAGTATGGACATTTTAATGATGTTAATCCTTCCTATCCACAAACAGTATGTGTTTTCACTATGTGTATCTTCTTCAGTTTCTTTCTTCAGTGTCTTATAATTTTCTAAATACAGGTCTTTTACATCTTTGGATAGGTTTATTCCTAGGTATTTTATTCTTTTGATAACAATTGGTAATGGGATCATTTTCTTAATTTTCCTTCTGTTAGGTCATTATTGACATATAAATATGTAACTGATTTCTGGATATTAATTTTGTATACTGCTACTTTACAGAATTGATTTATCAATTCTAGTAGTTTCATAGTTGAATCTTTGGGATTTTCTGTATATAGTATAATGTCATCTGCAAATAGTGACAGTTACACTTCTTCTCTTCCAATTTGGATGCATTTTATTTCTTCTTCTTCTCTGATTGATGTGTCTAGGACATCCAGTATTGTGTTGAATAAGAGAGGTGAAAGCAGACATCCCTGTATTGTTCCTGATCTTAAGGGGAACACTTGTAGTTTTTGTCCATTGAGTATGGTGCTGGCAGTGGGTTTGTCATATGTGGCCTTTATTATGTTTAAGTATGTTCCCTCTAATTCCGATTTGTTGAGAGTTTTTATCATAAATGGTGCTGGATTTTAACAAATTTTTTTTCTGCACCTATTAATATGATCATGTGGTTTCTATCCTTCATTTTGTTTATGTGGTGAATCACATTTATGGATTTGTGAATACTGCATTCCCAGAAGAAATCCCAGTTGATCATGGTCTATGATGTTTTTGATGCATTGCTGTATTCAGCTTGCTAATATTTTGTTGAGGATTTTAGCATCTATGTTCATCAGGGATATTGGCCTGTAATTTTCTTTATTTATAGTGTCCTTATCTGGTTTTGAAATTAGGACAATCTTGGCATCATACAATGAGTTTGGGAGGTGTCTTTCCTTTTGAATTTTATGAAATACATTGAGAAGAAGAGGTATTAGTTCTACTCTGAATGTTTGGTAAAATTCTCCTGTGAAGCCATCTGGTCCAGGGCTTTTGTTTTGGGGGGAGTATTTTTATTAATTTTTCAATTTCACCAAGTGTAATCTACCTATTCAGATCCTCTGTTCTTGATTTACTTTTGAAAGACTGTATGTTTCTAGGAATTCATTCATTTTGTCCAAGTTGTCCAGTTTATTGGCATATAGTTGTTCATATTTTTTTATAATCCTTTGTATTTCTTTCTCATCAGTTGTTATTTCTCCTCTTTCATTTCTGATTTTACTTATTTGGGCCCTCTCTTTTTTTCTTGATGAGACTGGTTAATGGTGTATCAATTTTGTTTATCTTTCAAAATAACCATCTCTTGACCCTGGCTGGTGTGGCTCAGTGGATTGAGTGCCAGCCTGAGAACCAAAGGGTAACCAGTTCGATTTCTGGTCAGGCACAAGCCTGAGTTGCCAGCCAGGTCCCCAGTAAGGGGTGCACAAGAGGCAACCACCCATTGTTGTTTCTCTACCTCTCTTTCTTCCTCCCTTTCCCTCTGTCTAAAAATAAATTAAAATCTTTAAAGAAAAAAAAATAACCAGCTCTTGGATTCACTGACCTTTTGTAACATTTTTTAGACTCTATTTTATATATTTCTGTTCTGAGCTTTATTATTTCCTTCCTTCTACTCACTTTAGGCTTTGTTTGTTGTTCTTTTTCAAGTTCCTTTAAGTGTGAAGTTAGGTTGCTTATTTCAGCTTTATTTTTTTTTCAGATAAGCCTATAGTGCTATCAATTTCCCTCTTTGGATTTCTTTCCCAGTGTCCCACAGATTTTGGATTATTGTGACCTTATTTTAATTTGTTTCAAGTTATCTTTTAATGTCTTCCTTGATCTCGTTGTTCACACATTCATTGTTTAATAACATATTATTTAGCTTCCTTGTCTTTGGGTATTTTTCAGTGCTCTCTTGTGATTGATTTTTAGTTTCATAGCACTGTGGTCAGAGAAGATGTTTAATGTTATTTCAATCTTCTTAAATTTATTGAGTCTTGTTTTGTGTCCTAACATGTGGTGTATGCTAGAAAATATTCCATGTGCACTTGAAAAGTATGTGTATTCTGCTGACTTGAGGTAAAATGCTCTAAACATATCAATTAAATCCACCTGGTCTAGTGTGTCATTTAAAGCTGCTGTCTCCTTGTTGATTTTCTTTCTGGAAGATCTACCAGTTGAAGTCAATGGGGTGTTAAAATCCCCAACTATGAGTGTATTTCTGTTGATCTCTCTTTTTATGTCTATCAAGACTTGCCTTGCATATTCAGGTGCTCCTATGTTGGCTACTAAGTGTCACCAGGATCATACCATCTTTTGGTTTGTTCCCTTTATTATTATGTAATGTCCTTCTTTGTCTCTTATTATACCCTTGATTTTAAAGTCCATTTTGTCAGCTATTATTACTACTACCCCAGCTTTTTTCCTTTCCATTTGCATGAAATGCCTTTTTCCATCCTTTTACTTTTAGTCTGTGTGTGTCTTTTGATTTGAGATGTGTCTTGTGGAGGCAGTGTGTGTGTGTGTGTGTGTGTATGTGTACATATGTATATGCACACACACACACACACACATACATATAAAGTCTTGTTTTCTTATCCATTCAGCTACCCTATGTCTTTTGGTTGGGCTTGCTGCTTTGCCTCAGACTGATACTATTTGGAGGGGAGTGCTCTGCCTGAGAAAAAATGGCTTCAGCAGTATGGGGGATGACTCAGCACAGAGATTCTGGAAGCTTTTCATTTAGTTCTCTTTCCAGATCTACCAAACCCTAATTCCCCTCAGGTGTCTCTATACCTTCCTGTCCTTCCACTGCTGGAGCCCAGGGTAAGTGGCTGCAAATGAAATTTTGTGCATTGGCCCTTTAAGAGGCTCTCTGAGTCTACAGCCATCTTTCCCTGGCCAATAGAAACCTTGTTGCTTTTCACATCTTAATGTTATCTGGGTTCCTTTCCAGCTCTGGTGCTATAGGCTGGGGAGCCCAGCTTGGGGTTTAGACCTCACACTTCTTAGCAGGAATTCCCTGGCCACTGAAATATCCCTCTGGCACCTCAGCTTCCCCCCATGGGAGTCCAGCCAGCCCTCTTGCATCTCCTCCACACTCCATATCAGTCATGTTGTGATGAGGTAGTTTCTTCTGTCTGCCCATGGTTATAAGGCTTCTCTACAACCTGTGCTCAATTGGTTATTGAGGGTGATATCTGTACAATTCAGTTGTAATTCCAGATTGGTCCTGGGAGGAGGTTCATGTATCTTCCTTTTACTCCTCCGCCATCTTAGATTGACCCATTAATGTTCTATTTCTTAATGCAAATGCTGGTTACTGCTGTGTTAACTTTGTGAATAGTCATTAATCTGTTTGCTTAATATTTTTTTTATTTTTTGTTTGCAAATTATACTTCCATTTTTTAAGGTTTAAAAGCAAAATATGTACACTTTGTTTTCCTTTTTTAAAATTTAGGTTTGCTGATCAAATATTCTCTGATTCCAAAGGTGGGGAGTGAAAATTATACATAAAAACATTTGTTCCTGATTGGACAGAGGAGGAAAGCAACTTTTGATCACTTGCTCTATCACGAATGGTGTGAGGACTTCCCAACAACCTGGAGAGGTCAGTATTTCATTTCTATCTTTAGAGATGGGGAAGAACCAAGGACAAGAAGAGGAATGGTTTCAACTATGATTGCATGATTCAGCATTTCTAGAATGAGAAACTCAGGGAACATCAGAGAAAGAAAGGCTTCTAAATAGCATCTAGTTCAGTCCTTCTCTTTTACAAAAGATGTGTTCCTGAAGGGAAAGGACTCACTCAAGATTACCCACCTACTGAAAGAGGAAGAACTAGTTCAGTCTCCTAAGTGCTGTCCAGTGTGTGGCCAATGTATCATGACCATTGTTTACAGACAATTCATCAAAAATGCTTTATAAAATGGAGGGAAAAGAGCATTAATTTGGGAGTTGGAAGATATGCATCCTGCCCCAGTTTTGCCAAGTAAGCTTGACTTACCACTTTGGGTTTTCATTTCCTCACCTGTGAAAAATGGAGTGATAATAACAAAATCAATAAGAGGTGGCAAGTCTTGAATCCATGACAGAGGCAGATTCAGTTTTTGTGGGGCTTGAAGCTTATAACAGTTGAGGCCCTGTTTAAGGATAAGAATATAAAATTACCAATACAAAATTAGGAACAAATGTGAATATGTAAAATGAGAAAATAAATATAATAGAGTACACATTTGAAGAGTCAATAAATGTTAGACATATCTCAGAATTCAGGAAAATTGACATAAGAAGAGTATATTTTCATTAATTAACCACCCAATACCTCTGTAATATATTATTCTTACTTTTCCTGTCTTGTATAGTTGAAGAGTCACTGGACTTACTGTACTGTTGTACTCACAGCTAAGATTTATTATGACAATGTAGTAAGAACACATAGATGGATTACAAGGGGAAAAAGCCACAGGCAGAGCCTGAAGGAACCCATGTGCAGTCTTCTTTATATTCTCTTCCTTCCATGAGAGCCACATATAACTCACTCTTCCCTCAGCAATAAAACTGCAGTGACATGTGTGTTTCTATCTAAGGTGGCCCAGACTCAATGTCCATGGTTTTTATTGACAGCTGGGCATATAGGCACCTTATGACTAGTGTGCACCCAAATTCCAGACATCCAGAAATAAATCAGGGGTTTTGTAAACACAGTCTAAGCATAAGTGTTCCAGTCTCATTAGTTTTATGTTACCTGGGTGACACTCAGATGCCAGCAGAGGGCCACCTCAGCCCTGCTACATTAACTCTTTTCTGTACAATACTCAATGTTTGCAGTCCTGCTACATGTCTGTGCCTCACGATCACAATAATTCTCAAGAATGCCATCTCACACAACCCACATCCAAAGTTAATATAAATCTATGTTATGTTTATAATTGTGCACACTTCACACTGAGTATATTCTTGACAGGGGAGAACTTGTATTTGCCAATTTTATATATCTGATCACAACTGGAAGATTTTTCTGCAGACTAGCTTCTGGCTGCTTACATTGTGAAACACCATACAAGGACCCAAACTAAGAGCTGTATTTCTTCCATGGCTGAAGTGAGAAGTATAACATGAAGTGAGGTAGACATTGAGTGGATAGGAGGAGGAACTATTATAGAGCAGTTAGTCTTCTTGAACCATAGGCAGAGAGAAACTATGCTGGATGGGCACAAAATTGAATTGAGCAATCCAGCAACTAAAGAGACAGCTAAGAAATACAACCTTTTAAATTTGTCAATACCAAATTCCCAAATGGTACAGTCACAGTGACAAATGTCTCTCAAGCGTGAAGGGGTCTACTAGGTACCATAGTCTGCCTCCCATTCTCTGTAGGTAGAGGGAGCAGATGGCCATAGTAAGAGTCAGAAGGACTGGTTGAGTACTGCTTCAGTAAGTTGCTGTGCAAGCTAAGGTAAATCACTTCCCCTTTTTGAATCTCAGCTGCCTTATCTCTAAAGTGAAGAAAATGATAATGCAGTCTCAGGAGACTGGGGAGAATCCAATGTAGTATGAAGATATGGAAAAGGACCTGGAGAGGTATTCTTCCTGACACAGAATACCCGGACCCATGGGCAAGCATGCTGTGAACTGCAAAATCTTGCAGGAATGTGAGCTTTGTTTACTACCATGGAGACAATACACAGGAGCCATGCCAAACTATCTCTCTGCACATAGTTGTGATGCTCAGAACATGCAACCTTCACTAAGTCTTCTCTCTCCCTATTGTACAAGCAGTTCAAAGCAGTGGTCTATCTCTATTTTAGAGAGAAATTGACAGTACTACTTTGGCATTGATTTGATATAAATAAGCGGAATTTTCCAAAAGGATGTACTCCAAAAAGTAGCTTTGCCAGAAAGGGAGAAGAAAGGAGGGAGAAGGGGGCACAAACATCAAAATGTCTGAAAGACAGAAGAAAGCAAGGGTAGATCTGCTGTGACTACAGGTGATAATTGTACTCCATCATCTCCTTACTAGCCCCTCTCCAAGCTCTGTTCTATCTTAGTAGGAACATGTATATGGAAGGAATTGGCAGCAAAGTAAAGAGGTATGTTGTTTTTAAAGCCGCATGGTCTTGGACTACACAGATCCCCAGAGACAAGTGGCAGATTTGAAGGAAAGTCTGATACCACAGGTTATTCTGTAGAATCCATCAGCAGGACTCTCAAGTGTGGGGATGAATATATATGCCAGAGTTGGCAGTTCTCAACTGCAATATTAGGGATGAAAATTTAAAGATGGTGCCTTGGGAAAGCTGTGAAGCATAGCAGGTCCTTAAATCTCCTCTCTGATTCAGCCTTTCCTTGCACTCAAGAGAGCACCAATGACAGGTGAATAAACAAAGGTGACTCTGGTTGCCATCATAAAGTATATTCTGTGAAGTGCATACTCATTTGATTTAAGTGCAGGAGTCTCTCCTGCACTCTGAAGAAAGATGTGAACTGCCTCAAGGACATACAATGTGATTCAAAACCCTGAATTGCATTGCAGCAGGGATGGAGTGATCAGTGAAGCTGAACCTCCTGCTTGGCAGATGGGAAATGAGATGTGTAGCAAAAGGACTTGGCTAAGTATACATACAGGGTCCAGGACCAGCCCTACACTTTAGGAGCATAGATCAGGGCAACAGGCTCAGAGTACCTATCCTGTGTTCCCAACTTCTTTGGTGGTCACAAGGACTCTGTGTTGGCCAATCCTGTGCTTGAATCCCAATTCTCCCCCATCCAACTGAGAGAGCTAAGTCCAAGTCTCTCAGCTCTCAGTTTCCTAAACTGTCCAGTAGATCTAACAGCACCTATTTTGCCAGGTTGATTCAAGAATCATAGGAGATAAGATGTGAGGAGTTCTTTTGCCCCTCTCCCTTTGCCTGGGCTGTTCTTATTGTTTCTGATCTCCTGTCCTCCAGCTTAAATCTGATTTCTCAGGAGTGGATTCCTGTATCACCACCTTCAAAATGCTGCCCATTCTTCAGTGTGAAGCTCAGAGCCAGCTTCTCTCAGAAGTATTCTTGCTCTCACAGTGATATGCACCCTGGCCTTTCCTGAAGCCTCAAATCACTTCACAGATAGTTCTGTGGATGGTGCCTCAGCCTACCTCAAATGAGTGTTACTGACATATTTGTCTTTCTTACTCAACTAGCACTAGAATGCACTGACTCTAGGGCAGGGCCCCTCACTCATCTGCCAATGTTTCCTCAGAGGCACTCTGGTGTAGCTGG
This sequence comes from Anoura caudifer, assembly GCA_004027475.1. NCBI lineage: Eukaryota > Metazoa > Chordata > Mammalia > Chiroptera > Phyllostomidae > Anoura > Anoura caudifer. Next base: position 18,498 of record PVKU01005376.1, on the reverse strand, counting down.
GTAACGGGGCACACACCTACACACACAAAATGTAAGTTGCCCAGTGTAACCTTCCACAAAAGGAGTACTATAGACAGGGTTCTGTGGTTGTCAGGAAGAAGAAGCAATCTCAGAAGCCAGTTCAGAGTCTTCATGAGGACACAGGAAGTGAGGAGGCAGGGGATCTGCCATAAGAGAGCAATGTGGAGGGTGAATGCACCCAGTGCTGGAAAACTGGGAAAGACTCCAGGCTGTGGGAGTGGAGAGGGCCACAATGACTGAGGAGGCAGGAGAAGGCTGTCTTGAGTGAGGTTATATTGTGATTAAAGCCTCATGAAGCTTATAGTGTTATAACTAAGCCAGGGCCATCTCGTACTTGTAGTAACTCCATGACTTGAGGACTACTTTTATTGTCCTCACTTGACAGATGAACAAACTGAGACTAGGGAAGTTCTGGAACTTGAATACCAAGCACTGAGAGCCAGTTTAACCCCTGGACAAAGTTGTGCTTTAAGAAGCATGGTTATGCTACAGGGGAGGCCAGGATCACAGAGGAGGGGTGGGGGATGGGTGGAGAGGGATTAGAAATCTGCTTGTGCCATGCAAGCAAAGGCCTAAGCTTTGAGAGAGCTCAGGAAACACCAGAAAAACAGGATATTCTTCCAGAAACTTTTCCTTAAGAATTCTATCTGTGATGCCTCTATCTCTCACTACCGATTTTATACCTCGGGTGGAGAACTGAGTGGGAGAGTGGTGGCTGGGAAAAGAGAACCTTGTGCTTTGTAAAAAGTGTCCAGGGAAGGCTCACATACAGGCCCTCCAGATGTACCTGTGGTGAAATGGATATTAGGGGGAAGTTACAAGAATGCACTGCACTCCATATCAGGCCTCCCCAGTGTTGGGCTCCACAGCCTTAGCCCCACATCTCCACTAAGAGATTCCAGATTCTGTGAATGTTGCCTTTCTTAAGGCCTCTTATATCTTCTACATGTCTGTGACCTGTGAAAAAGTTCCCAGTCTTCTCCATCTTTATACACCCAATGCCTGGCACAAAGGAGGTGCTCAGACACTGAAGAGTGAAGAGTTCAAGGAAGAAAGGAAAGGAGGAATGAGAGTCGCTGATGGCCACTGATGGTGGTACTGATGGACCAGTCACCAGAATGTCAGCTTTTGGAAGAGGAAAAGTTAGGCATACTCCTGTGTTCCTCACATGCCTGATACTAACTGAGCCCATTGACAAGCTCTAAGAACACATAACTACTAAAATATTCTCTTTGCCAATCTAGCACAAAAGGAACACCTTTGTGTTTGATTCCTACCTACCTGACATTTAATTTTTCCTTCCTTTCTTATATGGTGTGCATACTATCTTTGCCCCCATGAGAAAGCTTTCATCCTTCTTAATGAAAGGTTGGGGCAAAGCCACAATGAACACTTGGCCATTATGCCATATTTCACATAGGGCAAGTGACATTTAAACACATTGGTCACTGCAGCAACTCAGCTTTCTTTGTCTCCTTGTTAAAGTGAGCTCCCCATTTTAACCATGACATTACTGACCTGAATCAAAGACTGATAAACAAATCCCTACAATCTGTCAAAGCAGCAACTGGTCTTCTGGACACACACAAGGGACATCCCAGCAAAGAATGCAGAAAACAGAGTATTCTACCAACATTGAATTTGGGGCACTTAACTCAGCATTGAATAGAAGGGATAGAAGCCATTTACAAGAAATCTTTTTAGGTGCCATATCATTAAGGTTATCAAGAAAGTACACTGAGACTTCTAGTCAAGATGTAGGCATAGGTAAACACAGCTTAGCTCCTTGCACAACCACAGTAAAAATTACAACTACACTACAAAACAACTATACCCAGAATTGTCAGAATATTAAATTGTATTTAAGTCTAACAACCAAGGAATTAAAGAAGTCACATTCATACAGACAGGTGGGAGGGACAAAGACCAGAGACACGTGGAGAGGTATGGAAACACAGAAAGGGTGATCCCATACCCACGTTTGGTGGATAAAAACTGGGAGGAATACCTAAGGAGCAAGGGATACCTACCCCACACCAGACCATCCAGTCCAGGGTTCCAGTGCCGGGAAGATAAGTCCCCATAACTTCTGGCTGTAAAATCAGTGGGGATTAGAGAGGTGGAAGAAACTCTGGGATTTTCTGGAGTCTCCTAATAAAGAGCCCTCAACAGACTCAGGACTTAATGCAGAATCACTCACCTCTGAGCTCCAGCACCAGGGCAGCAATGGAAGGCCACCAGAGGCATATAGGGAGAAATTGAAGTGTCTGGAGCCAGGGTTCTGGGAGACAGCTTCCTCCCAGAAAAACAAAACAAACAAACAAACAAAAACTCCAGAGGACAGGCAGCAGCATTGTCCCCTTTCTAAGCCCCCTCACACACATAGAGCCATAGAGCAGCAACCCCATATATGAGACTCCATCGATCTGGTTCACACAGGTTGCCCCACCCTGGCAATTACCTAAGGCTCCATCCCATCCAACTTACTGGTGCACTTTTCTACAATAGGCCACACTACTAAGAAAGGGAGTCAAAGAAGCTCTACCTAATACATAGAAACATCCCATGGAGGCTGCCAGAATGAGGAGACAAAGAAATATGGCTCAAATTAAAAACAGCAAAACTCCAGAAGAAAAATTAAAAAATGGAGATAAGCAATCTAACATATGCAGAGTTCGAAACAGTGGTTACTAGGTTGCTCAAGGAACTCACTGGGTACTTCAACAGCATAAAAAAGACCCAGGCAGGAATGAAGTTTACACTAAGTGAAATAAAGAAAAATTTACAGGGAATCAACAGTGGAGTGGATGAAGCTCAGAATCAAATGATTTGGAACATAAGGAGAAGACAACATTCAATCAGAATGACAAGAAGAAAAATGAATCCAAAAAAAGGATAGGCTAAGGAGCCTCTAGGACAACTTCAAATTTACCAACACTTGAACCATTGGGGTGCCAGAAGAAGAAGAGAAAGAGCAAGAAATTGAAAACTTATTTGAAAAAATTATGAAAGAAAACTTCCCTAATTTGGTGAAGGAAATAAGACATTCAGGTCCAAGAAGCACAGAGAGTCCCAAACAAGATAGTTGCAAAGAGGACCACACCAAGACACATCATAATTAAAATGCCAAAGGTTAAAGAGAAAGAATCTTAAAAGAAGCAAGAGAAAAGGAGATATTTACCTACAAAGGAGCTCCCATAAAACTGTCAGCTGATTTCTCAAAAGAAACTTCTTAGGCAACAAGAGACTGGCAAAAAGTACTCAAAGTGATGAAAACCAAGGACTTACAACCTAGGTTACTCTATCCAGCAAAGCTATAATTTAGAATGGAAAGGCAAATAAAGTGCTTCCCAGACAAGGTAAAGCTAAAGGAGTTCATCATCACCAAGGCATTATATAAAATGTTAAAGGGACTCATTTAAGAAAAAGAACATAAAAACTATGAACACTAAAATGGCAATAAATTCATAACTATCAACAATTGAATAAAAAAACAAACTAAGCAAACAAGAAGAACAGAAACAGAATAATAGATATGGAGATCATTTGGAGGTTTACCAATTGGGAGGGGAAGGAGGAGAATGGAGGAAAAGATACAGGGATTAAGAAGTACAAATTGGTAGGGATAAAAATCACAGGGGGAGGTTAAGAACAGCATAGGAAATGGCATAGCTAAAGAACTTACATGCATGACCCATGGACATGAACTAAGGGGCAATTGCTGGAGGGAATAGGGTATGGGTGGAGGGGTCAAAGAGGGAAAATTGGGACAACTGTAATAGCATAATCAATAAAATATATTCAAGAAAAGAAAAATCAAGGAAAGGAAGTACATTGATGTCAGATATACTGACAGCTATCTACAATTCTAAACCTTCACTCAGACTTAAGAGCATGGAGGCAAACCTTGGCCAGAATCTGAAAGCAGGTCACACTTGTTTCTGCCAGAAGCTCCCTTATAAAACTATCCATTACCTCTCATAATTAGACATCCCTAGGATTCAGATTGTGATCAAACCAAAGTGTAACTCTTCCTGATTGCATGGATAATTTCACAGCTTCTTAACCAAAGTTGTATTCTTAACAAAATATTTTACAGATGCTTTATACATTCAAAGTTGGAAGAGAAACAAGTACTTGCTGTCTCTCTATGTCCCAGAAGGTCAGTCTCCATATCTGCATAATCAAGGATTTTGCCTTCAATAGAGACATTCTTTCTACACAAATTTTCAATTTATGATATAATCAGAGCATCAGCAGGTAAAGAACTCAAAATCAAAGGCTATGAAAGGTAAAAGGTTTTCTGAGTTCAGACCCTTGCTTTTCAAAATGCTGTCCATGGACAAGCCACCTGGGCATCATCTTGGGTGTAGTTAAAAACACAAAATATCAGGTCTCCCCCAGAACTGGTAAATAAGAGTCTCATTTGACAAGATTGCTGAAGGATCTGAATCCACATTAAAGTTTGAGATCCATGAATCTAGAGCACTGGTTTTCCAATAGTCTCATGTGGCTTGCTTTATGGGCTTCTCTGAAGAATGGTCATGAATAGATGGGAAGGAGTGTGAAGATCAGATTTTGCTTCAGCTGAGCAGCCTGCCCCTTATCTGTTTGGGAGGTTGAACCTATGCCCAGAAGAAGATATTCCATAACCACAAAGGTTTCAGAACCACTATTCTAGCCAATCATCTATTTTTTAAAAAAAGATGTTATTTATTTATTTATTTTTAGAGGTAAGGGAAAGAAGGGAAAAAGACAGGGAGAGAAACATCCATGTGCAAGATATGATACTTTGATTGGTTGCCTCTCACATGCTCCTCAACTGGAGACCTGGCCCACAACCCTGGCATGTGCCCTGACTGGGAATCAAATCATTGACCCTTTGGTTCACAGGCCAGCACTCAATACACTGAGACACACAAGCCAAGGCCATTTCATTTTTTTATGTTGCACAACCGAGATCTTCCAATGAGGATAAGGGATTTTTGCCATAGTTCCTTGAACACTCTTAGAAAACTCTGAAATTTACAAAGCCTGGGAATCAGGAAAAATCTTCATAGTCAGTGTTGCCGGAATTACCTCCAACTACAAAAGTAGAAACAAAGACTGAGAACCTGAGCTCCACCAAGAAAGTACATGATGTGTAAGGCTGTGCCCTGGCAACTTCCCCATGAGGTGTGTGGCATCAGTGCCACCTGATTTACAAGAGAGGACAGAGAGACATGGAGATAGTGAGTGCCAAGACCAAATAGGAAGAGTGAAGCTGACATCTAAACCCAAGTCCCCAGGCCCCAAAGATCATGTTCTGGACCCACCATCTCACAGCCACGCATACCCCTGCCCTAGCCCCACTGTGGGATCTACATATTTCTCCAGCCTATAAATTACACAGACACATGCCCACTCAAAAAAGGGAGTGCTTCCATTCTCACGGACTCATGGCATTCAAACAATGCATTGCCATGCCAAAGCTTGGGCTCTTTCATATAGTTCTTTTTCAAAGAAAATTCAAGCTGAGTTGCTAGATTTTCATGGTAATGTATTAGAAATTTGCTTGTTTTAATATCCATAATTCTATGTCTGACATAAGTATGCCTTGGGAAAGTTAGAAAGATCAAGACGCAGGAATTGTCAGAAGAGGGAAAGGAGAGAAGAGATAGTGTACAATGTGTCAACATATTAATCTTAGCACCTCGTTTTTACACTCACACCCCTCAAGCACTGCATGCAGCTTTCTGCTATGGAAGCTACTCATTGATCAAGCCTCTGATCACCTACCATGCTTAATTGAAAGTGAAGTTGCATGACTCGGCCAGCATTTGGCACAATGAGAAAGCAGCACATTACTGTTTTCAACCCTAGTGTCATTTCATACACACAGAGGGACATTTTCTTCAAGCTTCCTGAAATATCATTTTTGAGAATACTCTAGTTGGGTAATACAACATGCCAAAAAGACTCCCTCGTCATCTAGTCTTCACCACCTATACTCCCCCTTCAAATGCAGCATGTTCAGAGGTAATGATTGTGGAGTCCACACTGTCAAACTCCTCTTGGCCCTGGACACTGTTACATCTCAGGCCATCTGATAGAAAGCTGGACAAATCCACACTACACCATTTTCTCTGGGTCATCAGCAGCCACTCTGCCCAGTCAAGGCAACTCAAGGTTTCAAATGGGGCAAATAAACTTTCTGGTGGGAGCCAAGATGATCTGGCCTAAGACATCCCTCACAAAAATTCTCAGAGCCTAAAGACCTAATGTCATATCTTTATATTTCCTTCTAAAGTCAGGAACAAGAATTGGAAACCTCATCACAAGCCAGGAGAATTAGGCAGCCTCCAAAGGAAAAAGCCCTTATATGTAGATTAGCAAGGATAGAAGCATGCTGTAGGAATCACTGCTCACCCATGGAAGGCTGCTCTTGGGCCACACAGGGATGCAGAATATTCACCTGTGTGCACAATCTCTACATGTTGCCTGGCCCATCAGAAGCACGCAAAGTTTTGCCAAATGACTGACTGACCAAATTGGTGAATCAAAGAATTCCTTTAAGAGACAGATGCACAAGTTTACCATTAAAATGGTAGGTGAGGTCAGGGAAGATGGCAGGGAAGTAGGGGGGAGCTGAACCCATTTGCATGTGCACCCAACTGGGACACCTAGCCAATCTACTGAAAAAAAAAAAAAAAAAAAACAGAGTGAACAGCCCATGGAATCCTAGCTGAGATGAAGCTCGGAAGCCAAAGGTTGCAAAGAACACCTAAAAATGGATGGTACGGAGATTTTTGTAGGCCTACAGGAAGATCCCTGAACCCTGTACTAGAGACCAAGGCTATGGCTGGAGCATTAGAGGAGAGCCAGGCCAGTGATTGCAACTTAGCAGCTCCCTCCCCTCCCAGAGCAGGGAAGTCACAGAACCACACCTGGAGAGACCTAGACTCTTAAAGTCACTGGGAGGATAAAGAGTCAGTAAGAGACACACAGCTTAGTGTACTCTGGCTGGGCCAGCAGTTGCCAGCTGGGACAACACCAGAGAAATCGGGGAGCACGGTGACATCTGGAGCTGGGGAAAGGGATGGGCTATGACTGGCTGGGACCTAGATAGACGCTGGACTGGTCAGAGAGTTGGTCTGTGTGGAAATCTGGGTGCCTGTTAGGAATGACCAGCCACAACCAAGGAGACTTCTCTCAAAAGAGGATCTCAGCTGCTGTGCAAGGACCTCACATGCACAGAGACTTCTGGAGCACAGGGTCCTTGAAGTGCACAGCAGCCAGGCTAGCAAAGAAGGAGGAGCAGGGGCATGATTTGCTCCCACTCAGGGTACCTCACAGACTGATGGGGGGGGCAGCAGGGGCTCAGAGATGTAGCAGGGCCCAGAGAGACTTCTTTCAATAGGGGAACTGAGGTGCCTTGAAGGGATTTCACATGTGTGCATTGCCCATGCCAACAAAGGTGGTGGCCACAATTTGCTCCCACTCAGTGCACCTCAGGGACTGATCAAAGGGTTGCAAAACAAGGTGGATTATCAGCACCAGCCTGGCACACATGTGTAGAGTAGAGAGTGCAGGCTGCACAGGCTCTGAGGGCATAGGCTGGAAAGTGGGCACCTGTGATTATTGTAGCCCAGACTGAACCCTCATCCTTAAGGAACCACAGGAAAGGAAACAAATGGAGCCTGGCCTCCCTTACCCTGCAGGATCTAGCACGACAAGCAAAATGTGCTTGGTAGGTTTATAGTCAGCAGGAGGTTTTTGATTTATTTGCTTGTTTGTTTTTTGTTTTTTTCACCAAAGAGTAAGACAATAAGACCTGGAGCTGTGAGAAAACCAGAGACAGATTCAGAAAGAAGTCACAAGGTGAACACCAACAGCTAAAACAAATTTTACTTTGCTATCCTTAAGAACTTGCATGTTTTATTTCCCTTCTTTCCATTTAATTTTTTTCTTTTGTTTGTTTGATTTCATTGTTTGATTTGTTTTCTTTATTCTCCCTTTCATATTGCATTTTAATTTTTCTTCTTTCACTTCACTGGTATTCCAATAACTCACTATTCTTGGTCTTTTTATTCTTTTTATTCAGATTATATATTTCTTACCATACTATTGTTATTCCAAATCCCACTAAAAACCATTCCCTGTTCTTAATAAATTTCATCACCTTCCTGAACCATATTACTGCTGTGGTTAACTTTAGTTTTTCACACACTACACCAACTATCTATGCCTTACTCTCACTATTTCTCCTCCCCCTACGGTAACTTCACATAAGCGCTCTGCTTGCTAAAGTCAGCTCACACTCTTTATCCCTTCTCATAAGAGTCTTACCTCTTTTCCACTTTTTATAAAAAGTGGCTACTTGGGTGAAATATTATGACTATTGTTGTACTTCATCAAAGGATCTTCTATTTGTTCACTACTTGTAAGTACTTTCAATCTCATAAAATATTCTCCCACTGTCTTACTCCGTTTTGTTTTCATCCTAAGCCCTGATCAGTTTAGTAAGGAATTTTATCTCATTGTTTTCTCTGTCTTTTTTTTCTTTTTTTCTTATTTTTTCTCTTTCTTCCCCCCACTCTCAACCTGGTCTTTACTCCTTACTCTTATTAGTTTGCTTCCCCCATCCTCTCAAAATCATTTTTCTGTACTGTAGACATTTCATACTCACTTTTTGCTTTTTTACAATATTCTTATTCCTGTTGCACCTTTATTAAATTTCATTCACCTGACATTGCTACCAACAGTGCTGTGGGTTTGCTGAAATTTTGCATTCATTGGTCCAATACCTTTTCAATTTTACTTCAAACCTCATAGTATACTCTTCCCTCTTCTTACTCCATTGTTCCCATTGCCCTTTTGTGTTTCACTTATGTTGTCAATTTTGCTCTTTCCCTTTCTTCACCTCAGTTCTATCCCAATTCTTATCAATTCTCCTCCCTCTTACTACACAGCAATGTTTTCCTCTCTTTTAGTCATCTCATATCCCACTTGTTATATCATATAATATCCACAGCCCCTCTTCAAATTTGTTAATTTTAGTTCAATTGTGGTTGAGAGTGCTGTTGTGGTGGGGGGGTATTTTTGTTGGCACAGATTTGGTGGTACAGTATAACTGTTTTGTTAACCAACACCTGTACAACAGCATATAAGACAAGGTGGGAGTTGTGAAAACCAATAAACCTACTGGAGGGGAGAACCCACCAAAAAAAGGAGCCAACAACAGGTAAAGCCAAAGTACAACACTAGAGCCCACACAAACAGAAGAAAAGGCAACCCTAGAGCATTCAGACAAGGAGACCATAGAGACTGCACCACTGAGTCCCACAGAACCTTACCACAGAAGTTCACCCTATTAAAACAGCTGGCAAAGCAGGGCATCAGGAATCACAGAAACAAACAGAAAGAGTCACTTAAAATGGGGAGACAAAGAAAGAGACTACAATTGAAATGAATGGCTGACTCCCCCACTAAAGGAGGTAAATGAAATGGAAGCAAGCAAACTATCAGATATAGAATTCAAAATAATGGTTATAAGTATGCTCAAGGAATTCATTGACAACTACAAGGGACTGAATGGGAACAAAACAATATGAAAAAGTAAATAGAAACTATAAACAACGACCAGGAAAAATGAAGAATACAATATCTGAAATAAAAACAATACACTAGAAGGAATTACAAGCAGGCCAAAACAGAAGGCCAAATTAGTGTGCTGGAAGACAAGGTAGAAAGAAATACCCACATGGAGCAGCTACATGAAAAAAGACTCAAAAATATGAACATAGCTTAAGGGAAGTGTAAGGCAACATGAAACACAACAATATTCAAATCATAAGAATATCAGAAGGAGAAGAAAAGGAGCAAGGGATAGAAACCCTATTTGGAAAAGTAATGACAGAAAAATTCCCTAACCTAGAGAAGGAAAAAGCCATACAAGCTCAGGAAGCACAGAGGTTCCCAATAAAAATGAACCCAAAAAGGTCTACTTGAAGACACATCATAATTAAAATGCCAAGTTTTACAGACAAATACAGAACTTTAGAAGAAGCAAGAGAGAAAGAAAAAGTAATATAAAAAGAAGCTCTGATAAGACTAGCAGCTGATTTCCTATCACAAACACCAGAAGCCAGAAGAGAATGGCAAGCAATATTCCAAGTAATGAAAAGCAAAGGCCTGCAACCAATACTATTCCACCCAGCAAGCCTTGCAATTAAAATGGAAGGTGAAATAAGGAGTTGCCCAGACAAAAGAAGGCTGAAAGAATACACCTCCACAAAGTCAACACTACAAGATATGCTAATGGACTACTATAAGGAAAGAAAGGAAAAGAGTGAGAGAGATGAACACAGGTACAAAGGGGGGGAAATGAGTAAGTATCTATCAATAATGATCCTAAATGTGAATGGATTAAGTGCTCTAATCAAAAGACACAGGGTAGCTGAATGGATAAAAAAACATGCCCCGCAAATATGTTGCCTACAAGACACCAACATGAGAAAAACACCTACATAGACTGAAAGTGAAGGGTTGAAAAAATATCCCAAAACATGGACAGGAAAAAAAGCTGAGGTAGCCAGGGTTGGTGTAATCAGTAGACTGAGCACGGGCTGTGAACCAAAGGGGCTCGGTTTGATTCCCAGTCAGTGCACTTGCCTGGGTTGTGGGCCTGGTCCCCAGCAGGGGGCTCATGAGAGGCAACCATTCATTAATGTTTCTCTTCCTCTCTTTCTCATTCCCTTCCCCTCTCTCTAAAAATAAATAAATAAAATCTTTTAAAAAAAGGATTTATAGAGATCAGGTGGGTTTTTTTTAAATAGATAAAATAAACTTCAAAACAAAATCATAAAAAGGGACACAGAAGGACACTTCATAATACTCAAGGAAAGAATCCATCAAGAAGCCATAAACATTATAAATGTGTATGCACCCAACATAGGAGCACCCACATATATAAGGAAAATCTTGGAGGACTTCAAGAAAGGTATTGACAGCAACACACTAATACTAGGGACTTTTAACACCCCACTGTGAACAATGGATACACCTTCCAAACAAAATATCAACAAGGATATTGCAGCAATGAACAATGACTTAGATCAAATGGACTTCACTGATTATATACACACACACACACACACACACACTTTCATCACAAAGGAGCAAAATACACATTCTTCTCAGATGCACATGGAACATTTTCAAACATAGACCACATTATAGAACACAAAAAAAGACTCAACAAATTCAAGAAAATGGAAAACATATCAAGAATTTTCTCAGATCACAAGGGTCTGCAACTAGACACCAACCATAAGGAAAACACTCAAAAACACATAAATTTGTGGAGATTGAATAGCATGCTATTAAAAATGGATGGGTCCTGAATGATATTAGGGAAGAAATCAAAAAGTTTCTGGAAACAAATGAAAATGAACTCACAACAGTCCAAAACTTATGGGACACAGCAAAAGCAGTCCTGACAGGGAAGTTCATAGTGATACAGTGTGGCGGACTCTGGGCAACAGAGTCCACCTGTTGTGACTGAAGATGAAAACAAATGCACAGGCTACAGCAATCTTGTACAGAAAAAGGAATGGCACAGCTACTCTCTCAAGAGTAGAGCGCACCAACCCTTGCCTAGACAGGCTTTTATTGTTTTTCTCAGGTTTTACATCAAAGAAGGATTTATTTTCTATTACATAGAATACTGTTGTCTACATTTTAGGTACAATCAAAAAATGAAAATAACACATGTAGAAGGGAAAGGTAGTGAGCTGATGAGCTCCATCCTTGGGAAAATTCACACAGGCTTTGGAAATTACCCTGAAAATAGATAATACACATCTACTGTTTCAGACCAGGATGAGGGAGTTTTAACAAGAGCTAGCCATAGCAATTTTGAGAAAGAAAAACAAAGTAGGAAGGAATCACAATACCTGTTATCAAACTATATTACAAGGCCACTGTAATCAAAAGAGCCTGGTACTGGCACAAGAATAGACACATAGAGCAATGGAACAGAATAGAGAGCCCAGAAATAAACCCAAGTCTTTATGGTCAATTAATATTTGACAAAGAGGAAGAAGCATAAAATGGAGTAAAAATAGCCTCTTCAACAAATGGTTTTGGGAGATCTGGACAGCCACATGCAAAAAAAAATGAAACTTGATCACCAACTTAGACCATGCACAAAAATAAATTCAAGGTGGATAAAACACTTCAATATAAGTCATAACACCATAAAAGTCCTAGAGGAGAACATAGGCAGGAAAATCTCAGACACTCCATGCAGCAACATCTTCACTGAATATGTCCCCTAGAGCAAGGGACATAAAAGGAAGAATAAACAAATGGGACCTCATCAAATTAAAAAGCTTCTGCATGGCTAAAGAAAACAGCACTAAAATGAAAAGACAACCAACTATATGGGAAAACATGATTACCAATGATACCTCGGACAGGGGTTTGATCTCCAAAATATATGAAGAACACCCAAAATTGCACTGCAGGAAGACAAAAAAACCCAATTAAAAAATGGGCAAAGGACTTGAATGGAGACTTCTCCAAGGAGGACATACAGAGGGCCCAGAGACATATGAAAAGATGCTCAGCATCACTAGCCATCAAAGAGATGCAAATTAAAACCACAATGAGATACCACTTCACACTGGTGAAAATGGTCATCATAAACAAAGCAACAAACAAGTGTTGGAGAGGATGTGGAGAAAAGAGAGCCCTAGTGCACTGTTGGTGGGAATGCAGACTGGTGCAGCCACTATGGAAAACAGTATGGAATTTCCTCAGGAAACTAAAAATGGAACTGCCTTTTGACCCAGGGCAATTCCTAAGAGCCCTGAAACACCAATCCGAAAGAACCTATGCACCCCAATGTCCATAGCAACACAAGTTATGATAGTCAAGTGCTGGAAGCAACCTAAGTGCCCGTCAGCAAATGTGTGGATCAAAAAACTATGGTGCATTTCCACAATGGAATACTACCCAGCAGAGAGAAAGAAGGAGCTCCTACCCTTTGTGACAGCATGGGTGGAACTGGAGAGCATTATGCTAAGTAAAATAAGGCAGGTGTTGAGGGACAAATACCATACAATCTCACCTTTAGCTGGAACATAATCAACAAAAGGGAAAAAAAGAAACAAAATATAACCAGAGACATTGAAATTAAGAACAACCCAACAACAGCCAGAGGGGATGGTGGAGGGGACAATGGGGGGAAGTGTTTTGAGGAACAACTATAAAGGACACATGGACAAAGCCAAGGGTGGTTTGGAATTTGAGGAGGGAGGTGGTAGGGAGTGGTGTGGGGTAAATGCAGACAAGTATACTTGAACAACTATAAAATAATTAAACATAAATGTAAAAAGAGAACTACTGATACATGCAACAATGGAGTAGAATTCCAAAAATACGTTGATTGAAAGAAGCCATACAAAAGACAGTACATAGTGTGCAATTAGCTTTATATGAAGTAGTGGAATGGCAAAACTGATCTATGGTGATAAGGTTACCTTTGGTTACCTCTGGTGAAGGTACTGACCAGGAAAGTGGCATGAACAAGTCTTCATGGTTGCTGGGAATATTCTAGTAGTTTATTTGATTAGCGGTTACATGAATGACTACATATAAAAAAATTAAACTCTACAACTAAGATTTGTATACTTTACCATATGTAAATTATGCTACAATAAAATAGGTAAAATAAAGTGTAGGAAATGTGAAACAAAATGTAAGAGTCTCTTAGGAAAACCAACATCTTACCAACATAAAAATGGAAAAGAAAAAGTTGAGGGGAGAAAACTTTTAAAGATATATTGGAAAAATAATTTCAGAGCTAAATAAAAACCTGAGTTCAATCTGAAATGGCTTATTAAGTGTGTAGCACACTAAATGAAAACATATCCAAGCTGAAGCAAAGTTTTGTGAAAATCCAGAACACCAAGGATAATAAAGGATTCCAAAGCTTTCAGAGATTAAAAAAAATTACATAAAATTTCAGCATGAAGTTTTTACATTGCCAAACTCTCAAGCAAGAATGAGAAGAGAATAAAGACTTTTTCAGATGTGCAAGGATTCAAAAACTTACCTCTTATTCAACCTTTTCTTAGGAGGTTACTTAAGAACGAACATTAGCAAACCAAAGAAGCGTGGAAATACACCACCATCATGACCACCACTACCAATAAAAATATGTGTTATATAAAATATATGTTATTATATATATCATGTACAGCTATGCATCACATAATGACATTTCAGTCAACAGTGGACTGCATATATGACAGTGGTACCATAAGATTATAATGGAGCTTAACTTCCTGTAAGCAATGAAAAGATGTGTGATTCAGGTAGAACTTTTTTTCTCTCACAGGAGCAATATGTGTGGGACTGGGCAAGAGATTCCCTCTCATTCACAACACCTCACTTTTGAGTGCACAGATTACCTCCCAATCAGTCAGCCACTGACCTGTTTCAGCACAGAGAAGCCTGTACCCCCAGTGTGACACATTCAGAGGTCACAACAGCCCTCCCAAATCTAGCTTGATGGTCTTCATATTACACTGCTGCAAATTCTTCATTGAGTTCTGAAGATCCTATACAAAGCCACAGGTACACAGGAGCTTCCTTAACAAGTATTATGTGCTACAGCCACTTAAGTAAAAGCTTTCTGTGGCAGCATGGCGCCAGACTGTCCCTGTACTTTGGAGAAATTTTCAGGTTGTAATGACATAAAGCATGGATACATTTTATTTCTTCTATCAGTTCAGTACCACACAGAGCCCTTTTTGCCAGAGAGGGTAAATGGGACCAAACTCAAATTTCCAAAATCAAATTATCAAGTCCTCAGTTTTACACCTTCTCTATGTTAAATGACCACTTTTCAAAATTAAACCACAAAGTTCCTTGATCTGACCACTGCTCCAACATGCAATCATCAAAAACACATTGCCATGGTAATCCCTTATGTTCCTTTATTTCTCCATCTTGATTTCTTATTCCTACTGAT
The DNA here is from genome assembly GCA_004027475.1 of Anoura caudifer. NCBI lineage: Eukaryota > Metazoa > Chordata > Mammalia > Chiroptera > Phyllostomidae > Anoura > Anoura caudifer. The sequence continues at coordinate 3,455 of PVKU01005376.1, read as the reverse complement.
CCTCACACCACCTTTCACTCCATCTTGACAATTAGTGTTATGGTGATCTACACATTACCCAGCCAGTTTATCCTCAATATTTCCAATTAATCCAGTCTTCATCCCTGTACATGGAGCAGCATTGACAGCTTTGATGTTCTATTTCTGACCTTGCTGAAAGGAACGAGGGGGAAGGCTTGAGGAACCATGTTCATAAAGTCTACAGTAGTGCACAGTAATGTCCCAAGTCTTCACATTTACTCATCACGCACTCACTGACTTACCCAGAGCAACTTCCCCTTCCGCAAGCTCCAGTCATAGTCAGTGCCTTACCCAGGTGTACCATTTTTTAATTTTTTCACTGTATTTTAATTATACCTTTTCTATGTTTAGATATTTTTAGATACATAAATATGTATCACAATTCCCTACACTAGTCAGTACAGTAACAGGCCATACAGGTGTATAGCCCCGGAGCAACAAACTGTATCACAGAGCCCAGGTATGTAGTAGCATATACTATCTAGGTTTATGTAAGTGAACTGTATGATATCCCCACAATGAATAAATTGCCTAACAATGCATTTCTCAGAATGTATCCCTGTCATTAAGAGTCATGCTTGTATGATATCATATATACCACATAAATATGGATATATATGAAATTCTCCAGCATGACAACAGTGCAACAGGCCTAGAGATTACCCAGCCCAGACTAAAAAGAAATGTTTGAGACTCTGGAAGCAAGAAATCCAGGATATCATAGGATTTCATTCAACAGATAGTATAACTGAGATGTTGCAAAAACTCACATGTATGACAAAAGCATAGAGTGCCTAAAAAAAAACAACAAAAGTCTCTAGTAGCCTTTGTACATATGTTAAGCAACCAGTTCAAATTGGAACAGAAGTCAGGGACTTTCAATAAGAATGGGAATGTAGTCTAAGATATAAGTCACATAAGAAGCTAAAATATACTAGGGCTATGGCTATAACGTGGCTACATTTCAAAATCAGAGACCTGAAAATCGTACAACACCCCAGAATTCTGTGGGTGGGCCTACACTTTGCGTGACTCCACTAGGGGGCCATACAGGGCTCAGGATTTTCTGAAACAAGACAGTGAGCACATTGTCAGAGATATAAATGACTCGTATACGCATGCTTGTCAACAACCTTCTTACTTTTTATCCCAATTCCACCAATGAAAACTGTGGATGGTACCAAATGAGATTTCACATCTTGATGCAATTCAGCAGGAGGTGGGGTATCCAGCCATCCAGCAGGACTGAAGCTCTGCCTCTCGCAGGAAGAGCATCCCTGCTGGCTGCAGGCTAGAGAAAGGACACACATTTAGAAACCCTGGCCCTTTACAAAAGTCCTCAACAAATGTAGGCTCCTACTGGTGTTAGTTTCACATGTGCACAACGCCTCACTCCAAATTCCTCGAGTCAGGTGAGTTTCAGAATTCAGAAAGGTGACAAGGGGCACAGACAGTAATACATTAGTAACACTCTTGCAGGGTCTAGCAAACACATTGACATCTCTACAGTGAAACATATTAATATCACATGGGATAAAGAAAATTTGGGCTGACATTCACTCCCACACAGATAAGGAAAAGGCTTATGCTTTATTTATTCCTAGCACTGATACAGCCCTCAATTCTCAAACCCTTTCAGGTTGACTCATTTTACCCTACCTCCCCAACTTTGGTCAAAATCTATGGATGGTACCTGAATCCCCAACCAGGCCACAACCTGTAGGAACTTTGGGGACTGGGGTCTGATGGTGGCAATGCTCTCCCTACTCCTTTCCAACCTGGCAGCTTTTCACAGTCTGCTTCTCTCTCATCCGCAGGCTTCCAGACTCAGGCCAGGACCCCAGCATTCTTCTCTACTTTTCAAAGCCTTCTGGGAAAAACAGAGACATCTTTTCAACCAGTAGTAGAGTGCATTATGGTTTGCAGATTTCTCTCACATGAATCAACCTGTGCCATGCTCATCTCCATGAGACAGACTGAAAAACTTGATTACTCCATAGGGGGAGATGTTTATATTGTGCCAATTTTTCATATGAGAAATTTTAGGCTTACAGAAAAATAAAGTGATTTGCTTAGACTTGCACTCTGGCAGTAGTGGTTCCAGGGATCCATATGAGGCTTGTAAGCATAGAAGAAAGCTTCTGCTTCCCATCATGCTTTCTCTGCGGAGGTAGGAGCCTGATCAGCCTTCTCTGGGTGGGCAGCTAAGGACACACTCAAGTATGCGCACAGAACACACACAACATATACACAGACACTTGCCTCTACAGGCAATGAAAGAAACTTCACAGCATATCTAAAATATCGTATCAAAAAGTTCCTAAGTCAATAATCACAAAATGGACCTGAATTCATGGTTCCAGATTGGGTACTCTCTGCAAATATGTCTGCTCCAGCCACCAAACTTCTCAGTTCCCTAAATGTATCTGGTCCTTTCAGGCAGCCTTCTCCCATGTCTAACCCACGGAGACTCCTTTGACCTTCAATATGCAGTTCAAATGGTCCTCTTCTCTGAAGCTTTCCATACCCTCTTGCCCTGAGCCAGCAGTTCCTTCCTCTTCATTTTCACCTAAATTCAGACTGCCTCTTTTCACACTCTGTAGTTTACAGGTCTGCCAGGAAGGTACAGCCTCCCTGCCCTGAGTGAGGTAGAGGGGAGGGTGCACTTGTGTGCCTGCACCATCAAGAGCCTTTTACAGGGTGGGTATCTGCTAACATTAATCTGCTTTGCCTTAGGTTGTATGCCAAGATCTGCCCTCTCCCTTAGGGCATGCTTACTGGGCTGACAGATGCCTACTTAGTTAGCAAATGTGCTGGAAGGACAGACCCTTCCTGGCCCAGCAGTAGCCTGATGACCAAGAGGCTGGTCACATGATGGAGCGAGTTCTGCCCATGCAAAAGAGGCTACTGCCCTATGTGTGCTACTTAGCTTACACCCATTCCTGTGGCACCAATTCCAGAGGTTGGTTCACCCCTTCCCTCAATATGTTTTGCAAGGACCCAGACACTGTGAGAGCCTGACCCCTATCCCCACCCCTGGCCAAGTGTGGGCTTCTGATGATGACCCTGGCTCTGTGGCTCATGGAGGGGCTGGTAGAGACTGCCAAGTCCATGTTGCAGGCTGAAAGGATGCCCTGCACAACCCTGCTCCCTCCGTTCCATAGTGGGTGTTAGTCTCCAATCAGCCTTTGAACTCTAATTTTTAAGATTTTCATTTATTTTTAGACAGAGGAGGAGGGAAGGAGAAAGAGAGGGAGAGAAACATCAATGTGTGGTTGCCTCTCATGTGGCCCCTACTGGGGACCTGGCCCACAACCCAGGCATGTGCCCTAAACTGGGAATCAAACCGGTGACCCTTTGGCTCACAGGCCAGCACTCAATCCACTGAGCCACACTAGCCAGGGCAGCCTTTGAACTCTTAACTCCCTCTCAGC
>PVKU01005375.1:0-124773 GCA_004027475.1 Anoura caudifer | reverse complement strand
TGTAACAGGGTGCAGCCAAGAGGGGGGCCCAAAAAAGGGAGTTGGAATGGGGCCCAGAACTCAGGGTGTCCAGGAAATATTAGAGGGACATATAAGATGTCCTCACCCCTTCCCCCACAGGTATGAGTTGGGGGAAGGGACACATGGAGCAGGGACATGCAGAGCTGCTAATCCATGGCATGGTCCTTTAACATATCTATAGCCTTTGGCTGGTAGCTTAGATGTGTTCAATAGCTGTGACCATGCTCTGAACCAGGGGGGATGGAAAGGACTTCCCCAAGGACGTGACTGGGGGAGGAACCCTAAGTTAAAGTGCCTGCGTGGGAGCTTGGAGAAGATTGGCTCCAGAAAATGGGACACACCTGCCCAGACTCATGATGGCATCCCAATAACCTTGGAAATATACGGGAATGCTGGCAGGTGTAACCGATTGTAGGAGGAGTCGGAAATAGGGCTGCAGAGGAGGATTGGCGTGGGGATTTAAACCCAGGCGTGGCAGCCATTTGGGGGGAGATCGGTTTCACGAGAGAGATCCATGCGGTTTCACCAGAGTGCAGGACCCGCAGCTCCATGAGGGGAGATCCATGCGGTTTCACCAGAGAGCAGGACCCGCAGCGCAGCTCCATGAGGGAAAATCACCATGTGGCTTTAGCAGAGAATTGCCACTAGGCTTTGCCCAAGTGGAGACCCTCTCGCAGCTTTGCCAGAGGGAGAGATTCCACGTGGTTTCACCAGAGTGCAGACCCCTGCAGCTTTGGTGAAGAGGGAGAGCCATGAGGCTTTGCCACAGTGGGGACCCCTTCCCCACAGCGTTGGTAGAAGAAGGACCACTCGGCTTTGGGGTGCTCCCTTTGGCTGAGTGGCCTGGGAGCAAGAGAGACTGCCTGGAAGAAGGGTGAGAGAACTCTTGCCAGTGGGCCATGAGAAGGTGCCACACGGCTTTGGATTAACCAGAGATCCTGCCTGGACGATGACACAGCTGACGGTGTCAAGAGCCTGAATCCCAGACGTTTGCTTCTCTTCCTGAATTACGGATTACGGTACCCTGAGTTAAGGCAGAGGGAGAGAGTAAGCACTGTGGGCGTCTGTGGGTATCCTAAAGGACTTTGATACTTTAATGAAGATGTTAAGTCACTACTTTAACTCTGTGTAGCATTAAATAAACATTTCCTTTCCTTTTCACAAATATCTGGCTTTGAGAGACATCTTTCCATAAGGTGGCGGACAATAACGAACCTTTTCTGTTGCTCGGTAACAGTTTTTGGGGGCTCGTCCGGGATCTTAATTGCCCGTGGAAGACTGACCCCTCAGGTTCGAGAAAGTGAGACTTTGTAAGTGTTTTGCCAGTCTCGAGAACCTTCTGTTTGCTCTGTAACAGTGAGCCCTTATCCCCAACCTCAGCCCTCCAAGGAGGATCAGCTGTGTAGGAACAGGGTGGTGGTACTCCAATGTAGTCTGTAGCTGTCCACTGAGTGTGCTGGCTCTGGAGTTTCCTGGGTGGTGGAGCTCAAGCTCAGCTCCCACCTGTGTTCTGCCCAGGGCCACCCTGCCTAACCTGTAAAGTGATCTAAGATGGCTACTATTTGTGCTGGCCTGGAGATTCCCAGGTGAAACCAAGCTGTGAGTTTAGGCTGATTGTTGCTACTGCTGGGCCTGGGGCTTACTGAGACCAGCTGTTGCTTATTTTAGGGGATTTAAAAAGTTATGAAGCGTGAGCTAAGACCTGTCATTCATATGGGAAAGCAACTTGGGAGGGCAGTAAGTTGGGTAGCTGGGATCTTCGAGGTGGGTCAAACTGTGTTAGCCATTGATAGATATGGCACCAACTTGTCAGCTCTGTGAGGGGAGGGTTTAAAAAAAGGACAATGGCCTCTGCTTGTCTTGATGCCAGACACTTCAGTTCCTCCTTTTATGCCACTGGTGCCTTTTAAGCTGCTACCCCAATGCTGGATGGAGCTCAGAAAGAGTGAGTCTGAGTCAATGAGTCTGTGTGTGGGTTCATTAAGAGGAACTGCTTGGGGCTCTGCATTTCTTCCACTGACACAACCCCTGCTGGTGTTGCAGCAAGAAGTTGTGGGGACTTATCTTCCTGGCATTGGAACCCTAGGCTGTGGGGTCTAGGGCTCCCCACTCCTGAGATATCCCTCCTGAATTTTATCTACCACATGAGGGTGAAGTAGATAAAATACTACCTGATTTGTGTCTGCACCTCTCCTACCAGTCTGAATTGATTCACTTTCTTTAATTCTATAGTTGTCAGACTACATTCAACTTGATTTCTGATGTTTCTGAGTGATTGTTGTTCATATTTTAGCTGTAATTTTGATGTGGTTGTGCAAAGAGGTGAGCCAGGTCTACCTATGCTGCCATCTTGACTGGAAGTTTTCTTAAAAATTTGGACATTGTTTAATGACTCCTGATATAAAAGATGGAAACAATTAATACTCATGTGCCCTATCCAGCATCTCCAAGCTTCCTGATTTGTTTATTATACTTTTTATTGTGATATTAAAATTATATTTTCCTTAAATAATAACTCAATTAAGCCAGAAGTTATACACTTTTCAGGCTTACAAAAAATGGATATAATACAGAACTTAATCTCAAAAAACCCCCTGTGGGAGAGAATAAGTAAATCACAACATAAGATGACAAGAAGCAGATGAGGCAAGGCAGGCATGGTCTGCTTGCTGCACGTGTAAGACTTTCCACCCAGAGGTACGGATGCCATGCTGTATCCATAACCCTAATTATTGCTATGCAGTGAGAATATGTCAATACTAATCTAGAGTCCTTTGAGCTCTTAACTCCTAACTTTAGAATTTTCATCCTCTCTATGAATCTTTCTAAGAAAAAATGTAAAGACCTTGAAAACTAATACAGCAATGTTCAATGGAGACTAAATTTAAATTGGTCATGTCTACAAATTTGGAAATTATCTTGAAACTTCTACGTGCATGGGATTCTTTGTGTAGCCAGAAGGGCACCTGGTAGGAGGAAGTTTATGTAGCTGGGAGACAGGGAGTTATAGTCTACTATATAACGGGTAATTTTTCCACTCACTTATAAAATAGAGAGCTCTCTAGAATTAAAAGCATCATTGGAAGTACTGGAGGACAGCAACGGTGAGCCTGGGGAGAAGGAAAGCCCACTGTAAAGCTGCAGCTCTCTTTTATTGAACATCAAACATTTCTATAAAAAGCGACCTTGTTCAAAAGAATGTGTGAGAGTACTGAGACACACTCGTGCGTGAGGATGGCCAAACTTTTCCAGTGGCCAAAGACCTAGAGTTGAGCTTTGGAAGGAACAGCCAAAAAAAATAGTCTAAAGGTGAATGTAACCTCATATGGACCTGCAAGACCGTGGTAGCTGGGGAAATTCATGTTACTTTAGAGAGATTCAGGTAAAACTTCATATCTTTCATTAATTTATGTAGGTACTTAATTAGGCAACTAAAAATGCAGTTGTTAAAACGGTATCAAAATACTAAAGGGAGTACAAGTGGTCTCATTTCAGTAACTTGAACTGCTAAGGGAATGCTCTTCAGAAATGAACATGTATGGGAGTATCAGCATAAGAAATAATAAAGTGCGTGGCAAATTAACTTTTACACTTTTTGCCATAGGGTGTACAACAAAAAATAAACTTCCATAATTCCTTCAATTCGTGAATTTTAACTTTGCCATTAAAAAGAATTTTATCTGTTTTATATCTTTGAGCTCTAGGTAAACAGGTATGAGATTTTCATAGAATAGCTGTCTTTTGATATTTAGTTAAAAAAGACCTCAGTCGTAAAGAATATTGTACAAATTAGGACAACCTGAAAGGTTTTTATTTTACTCAAGAGATATGCTTTTGTGACTAATAAGACACAAAGTGTACTTATGGAACTCAAATTAGTGCACATTTATAGCAAGGAGAATTAAGACAATTATGATGTAGTATATTTTTGAATAGCAAGTGTCGCCAGTCACATTGAGTAATAGGCACAGGTGTATTTGCCTGGAACCCACGGCCACAACTCTGAGCATCCTGACATTTGAGCATCTTTGCTAGCTTGTATGAGCTATCCTTATCCTATGTGAGCAGATCCTTAAAGCAGCTCAGGCAGTAATGTCCGTTCACATACACTCTACTCTACCTTTCTACCACCTGCAGCCTGAAAGCACCCTTCGGTGACTCCTCCCAACAGGCTGCAAGGACCACCAGAGATAACAGGCTGCCAGAAAAACCATTCACAGGAGAACAGTTCAGCTTTGTTAGCTTCAAGGTATTGACTTTACATTTATACCCAAAGGCTGTTTTTTGGAGAAAAATATGAAAAGGTAGAACATGCATGCCATTCTTACTCCCTCATAGCCAAAGAAAAGGTGTACTAAGAAAGAGATGGACTATATGGAAACTTAAGAAAATAAAGACATAGAAACACATCTTGCAAAGGGGGAAATCCCTTCTGTCCTAAATAGGTGATGAGTGTGTTATATATATCACATGTGAGATGCAAGATAGAAGAGATACAACAAAAAAAAAGCTTCCATATCTATAAAGTTCAGTAATATCTTCTCTACTCCTATCTGCTTATTTTTCATCATGAAAGGAACCTCAAGTGTATTTACCTTACAGAGATGGCTACCTCAGAACATCTTTGGAGTAGTAAAATAAAATCTTTTAGGGTATGAAAAATAATAAGTATTGGCAAACATTTTTGTTGTTTTTTTTTTAAATAATCACTCCTCCTCAAGGAAGAAAGAGGATCAACATTTATTTAAAGCAATTGGAAACAACACATAGCAAAATATTAGAATGCCTTTAGTTCCAAAGTTATGAAGAGAAAATGTTCTAGTGTAGTAAAAAGCCAATAAAGATCAATGCAATTTGCCTTTAGGAAAAATAATCACATAAGAAACCTCCTTTTTTTCTGCTCTTTCCCGAAGATTTTTATGAGTATTTCATTGAATTTAAACAAGAGGATTTGTGCATATGGGAGATGGCATTGCTTAACAATTGTCTTTGTGTATTTACAAAAGAGAAATTGATGGCAGTTTTTTAAATGATTTCAGTATCATGGAGGGAAGACTAAGCAAGAATATTTGTTTACATTGCTTGTATTATAAGTAATTGGGAGCAGTGTTGAAGGGGCAGACTTTCTTTATTAATGGATGACTGTGGTCTAATAACATTATTGGAGTCATAATATGCATAACTGCTAAACACGTGTAAGCAATAAGGTCCTGGAAGAGAGAGCTCTGGAAGTAACTGAGCACTGGATGGAGATGGTGTCTTTCACAGGAGATAATTACTCACTGGCTTCAGTGTATCTGCCAAATGTTCCTGCAAATGAGCACCTCACCAGAGGCGTACCTCTCTCAGGAAACAGAAATGTCATGAGCTGTAATAGAGATCATCATCATCATTACCTTCCTCTTCTTCCTCCTTCTCCTCATCACTAGGGCTACATTTATTGATTTTCAAGTGAGCTAGCACCATACTACAGAGTTTTCCTTTTTGTTTTAGTTCATTTTCACAACACTATGCCAATACCAACATCGTCAAGTTTCTTTTCCTTTCTTTGGAGGTCATTTCCTTTTCATTACCTCCAAAGATAATAATGCTGATCATTGTGGTAACATGACTCCTACAAGGGTGTACTTATCAATGGCCTTAGAATAATAGATATATATCCTGAGTTTTAAAAATAAGTCAACTCTGACTAATAATGATAGTTTAATGTATTTTAAGTTAGCCAAACAGGACATTGCATTGTCAATTAATATTTAGACTATTTATGTATATAGTTAGGTAATAATTCCAAGATCTGAGTGCCTGACACATATTGGTGACTTCCATTGTTTTGACTTGAAAAAAAGTTTTATTATTCTCAAGTATAAATGCATATTGTTTTTACAGGGAGTGTGGAAAACAAACACTACCCCAGATTCCACAAGCAGAACCTGGAAGATCAGAAATCGAGTGTGTTCTCTTGATTATAAGGTCAACACTAGCCACAGACAACTATTGAGCTATTGAAATGTGGCCAACCTAAACTGAGATACTGAGGAAGTATGAAATGCACACCATATTTTAAAATTTTATTACAAAAACAAAGTAAATTATCTCAATAATTTTATATTGATTACATGTTAAATGCTAATATTTTGGACATACACTAGGTTTAATGAAATATATGAAAATTAATCTCATCTATCTCATTTTTCTTTTTAATGTGGGTAATAAAATATTTAGAATTATATATGCCATTTCACATTTGTGGCTTGCATCAGTTGTCTTGGACAGAGCTGTATAACTTGGACTAAGACATATCTTAATTGTTCTGGGGAATACGTTAGGATCAGACAGCCTAGTTCAAGTGACAGTACGAAACTTGATATACAAAGTCAGAACTATTTAAATAAATCCTGTTTAAGAGTATATAAATAGTGAGTCTTTACTTAGTTTGTACATTCTGGGGGTGGCATTACCAGTAGCTGTTTCCACTGGTCTTCATTCTCTGATCCCCTGCATGTTGTAGCCCATCCTCAACCAGCAGGTTCACAGACACAGGTCTCATGAAAGTGCAAAAGGGAAAAACTGAAAAGCCAAAATGTGGTAGAAATATGCATGCATATACACATATAATTTATTAAATATATGTATTATTTATTAAGTATATAATACAAATGTTAAATGTGGTACATGCATATATTTTTATATTATTTATTTGTTTATTTGCTTATTCATTGCCTCAGATTATAAGACTTTTCTGTACATTACAAAAGAGCATGGATTTTAACTGCTTGACTACCCTGAAGAATTTTAAGCCCAGCTATTTAATCTCCCTTACTACCTCAGATTCAAATCTTTCAAATACCTATGTGTAGAGAAGTGTGCATGTGAGGCACTCCCCTTGTTCTAGAAGGACTTGGTTTCCTAAGAACAACATATCTTTAAGAGATTTAAGTCTGCCTTTTGAGAACTATGGGCTCTTATATCCCAGCCTCTCATAAATAGCCCCAAAGCAAACATAAGGAAAAAAAAAAAAAATCCCACAGAAAAAGTGCCTTTCTGTTTGAGTCTCTCAAAGTTTCAATCTATCATTCCAGTTCTGTGTAACCACCAAAAGCTTTGATGAATTGTTTTTCTCGTGGAGACTCCCCTCTGTATATGTCAAGCCTGAGGTTTAGGACTAAAACAAAAGGCCAGTGGTTGTCAGCTCATCTTCAAAGGATGTCCCTCCCTAGAATTTCAAGTCCTCTTCTGGTTATTGTTTCCATAACTCTTTTCTGTCTTCAAAAGGATGATCTTTGCAATTCATCAAGCGGAAGTTGTAACCATCTTTTATTTGAACACATCCTATCGAAGCATGTTAGGTTGGCTTCACCATCCCTGAAATCAGAGACTGACTTGTCTTTCTAGTTTAGCATGTAGAAGACATTTACTAAAGTAGATAAATTAATGAATGATTATATGAGCAGATAAAGCAATGAGTAACCTGTTTGGTCAGAACACAGATTTTACTCTAGAATGGGACTGATTTGAATTCTGTATCCTCCAAAAGCAGGGTTGGACTTTGGACTTTAAACACTGATATAGCCTCAAAATTTTCAGCTGTATTATTAATACATTAAAGTAGAACTTGTGTGGAGTGCATGGTAAAGATTTGGCAGAAAGTTTGGCATACCATAGGTGCTCATTATTTGATACTCATTGTTATTGTTAAGATATGTGCCACTCACTGAACTTCCCCCCAAACATGACAATATAGACAGGATTTTTCAGATGAGAGTCACCCACCTGACCAAATAATTCTGTAAAATACTCTAATTTTTTTTAACCTGGGACTTAGCAAAGACAACAAATGAGGTTAATACAAAATGATAAAAGCTATGCTACTAAATACAACATTAATTAAATAGTTAATCTAGCCAATGATTTTATGTGATGAATCATAAATAATACATGTTGTGATGCTAGTATGATTTACCTCATTTCTTCATTAACCACATCACCAATTCCACATTGTAAGCCAGAGAAAAATGTACCCAAGCATAAGAAAGGAAACTGTTTCTCTTCTTCTCTAGTTTTTGTCTAGGTCTTCCTTCATTACTCATTACTCTTTTTATTCATACACTGTGACTCATACACTCTGACAATAGATTATCCCTGTTCATCGGAGTTTTAGTATCAATTAAGGTGAACTCAATCTCTCTATTGTTCCCTATTTTCATATTTCCAGTGCAGACTGCATATCAGTTAGCAACTTGCCCCTATTTGTTCTTACATGGAAATCTTCCTTTTTTCAATATGCCTGTAATGGCTAGCTGCAGAGTATTGCTTAGAAATTCAAGAGCAGGAAGCGGAATGTGGACTTTAAGATCCTCTCTAAACTGTGTGGCTTTTCACAAGTTGCATAACCTCTCTGTTGCTTAGTTTCAACATCTGAAAAATGAGGTTAAAAGTAGTACAAAAAATGCAAATCAAAACCACAATGAGACACCATCTCATACCCACAAGGATGGCTACTATTAAACACACACACAGAAAATAAAATGTGTTGGTGAAGATGTGAAGAAATTGGAACCCTGTGTTCTCTTGATGGAAATGTAAAATGGTGTAGCAGCCGTGGAAAACAATGTGGTGGCTCCTTAAAGCACTAAGAATAAAATTCCATATGGTCTAGCAATTTCATGTATGGGTATATATCCAAAATAATTGAAAGCAAAATCTGAAAGAGATGTTTGACCACCCATATTCCTTACAACACTGTTCACAACAGCCAAGATGTGGAAGCAATCTGGGTGTCCATCAACTGATGAATAAACAAATTGTGGTATATACAATATATGCATTTGAATATTGCCTTAAAGGGAAAGAAATTCTGACATATGGATTACAACATGGATGAATATTGACATTATACTAAGTGAAATAAGCCAGTTACAAAAAAGGCAAATACTGTAGGATTCCACTTACGTGAGGTATCTAGGGAAGCTAAATTCCTAGAAACAGAAAATAGAATGGTGGTTTCTGGGGGCTGGTAGAAGGAGGAAATGAGTTATTGTTTAATAGGCATAGAATTTCTGTTTGACAAGTTGAAAGAGTTTTGGCGATTGGTTGCACAACAATGTGAATATATTTAACACTATTAAAATGCACACACATAAGTGATTAAGATGGTAAATTTTATGTTATTCAGTTTGTAACTACAATAAAAATAATTTTTAAAAACAGTATCCAATTTATGGAGCAACTATGAATGTTAAATAATAAGTTAAATGTAAAGTGCCAAATTAAAGAATAATGCCTGAAACATTGTAAGTACTCAATAACTGTCAACTGTTGTTACTAGTTTAGAACTGAATTTCAGCTGTGTCTACCATTTCTCTTTGTCAATGCATGGCTTATAGCACTCTGAGAGAATGGATAAATCTTATACAAATTTGCTTCTATAGTGCAAAAGCGCTTCCAGGTTTACTTCATCCAAAAAGTGAATAAACCCATGCCAGGCATAATTCATGGCTTAATTCCCACTATCAGGAATTTCTTCTGGCACTCCCACACTTGGATTATTTTTCCTTTGAGAAAATACTTACTTTATTTTCTTAAATGTATTTCCTCAGATGTCTGGGGCAACATAGATGGATCTTGAGAGTATTATGCTAACTAAAATAAGTCAGATAGAAAAATGAGAATCATATGATTTCACTTATATGTGGCTTATGAAACAAAAAACAGCAAAGAAGCAAACAAACAAAAATAAACTCACGGATACAGAGTGGTGGTTACCACAGGGGAAGAAAAGTCGGAGAGGACACAGAGTGTAAATGGGGTCAAATACAAGGCTACAGAGGAGACTAGGCTTCAGGTGATGAGCACACAGTTAAGTATACAGTTGTCATAGAGTTGCACACACTTAGTTTTTTCTAAATAATCATTTCATTTTTATTATATGTTTGTTACAAAAATACATCTAAACTACATAAACATGAGGTCTTTCCAGAAAAAGTCCAGCCATTGTTAATATCATGAGAACAGTTTGCATGGCATCAATGTAACCTGGCAGCCAAGGAGAGAGTGGACTGGAATGTGCATGTGTGAACAGTGACAACTTCACTGTACTAGTCAGTGGGAGCAGTAGACACCATTGAGTGAGCATGTGTACTATGTGGCTGTCACATTCAAAATGACTGAGTGAGCAGAGCAATGAATCTGCATCAAATTTTGTGTTAAGCTTAAATATTCTTCCACAGAAACTATTCAGATGATTCAGAAGGCTTTCAGGGAGGATGCAATGAGTGTAGCACAAATAAAAGTGGCACAAATGCTTCAAAGATGGTTGAGAATCTGTTGAAAGTGATCCCCATTCTGGAAGGCCTGTAACAAGCAGAACTCCTGAGAATGTTGAACATGTACGGGCTGTGATCAAAGATCAGTGGCTGACAGCGTGAGAACCAGAAGCTGATCTGGGGATTCCAAAAATTAATGTGTCTGAGATTTTGACTCAGGATTTTGGCATGAATCATGTTGAGACAAAACTCGTTCCCTGGCGTTTGCTACCACAGCAGAAGAAACATCATGCTGCAGTTGCTAATGACTCAATTCAAACTGCTACTAATGAACCAGATTTCCTCAAGAAGGTCATAACTGAAGGTGAATGGTGGGTCTACAGCTATGATCTGGAAACAAAGACCCAGTTGTCCAAGTGGAAGTCACCTGGTTCTCTATGACAAAAGAAGGTGCAACAAAATTGCAACAAGATGAAGACCATATAAACTGTGTTTTGTTTTAATTGGGAAGGTGTTGTCCCTCAGGAAGATGCTCCTTCAAGCCAAACAATTAATATGGAGTCCTACCTCAATATTCCTCATCAGTTGAGAGATGCAATACAACAAAAATGGCCACAGCTGTGAGCAACTGGTGATTGACAGCTTCATCATGACAATGCACCTGCTCCATGCATCGTGTCTTGTGCAGGGTTTTTTGGTGAAACATCAAAACACCCAGGTGTCTCAGCCCCTCTCAATCCAGACTTAGTGCTCTGTGACTTCCAGCTTTTCTCAAAAATAAAATCACCTTTGAAAGGGAACAGATTTCAGACCATCAATGAAATTCAGGAAAATATGACAAGGCAGCTGATGGCAATTCCAACAAAGGATTTTGCAGAGTGTTTTAAACATTGGAAGAGACACTGGGAGAACTGTGTGAGGTCCCGAAGTGCCTACTTTGAAGGAGACTGAGGTGTCATTGTCCTACATATGTTTCTTATATCTTGTATCTTCAATAAATGTCTCTATTTTTCACAGTACCTGGCTGGAGACCTCATACAACTCACTTATTTTCTGTATGATATTTTTCAAAATTACATAGTTCAAAGTAGAAATTAAATGGTCAGTTCCAAACATTTATCTGAATATTATTATTTATAACAGTATGTGAACAAGAAGTGTTTATTTATGTACTTATTATTATTATTTTTAATCCTAACCCAAAGATATGTTTATTGATTTTAGAGAGTGAGGAAGAGAGAGAGAAGGGGAGAGGAAGAGAGAAAAGAGCGATGTGAGAGAGAAACATTGTTCAGTTGCCTCCTGTATATGTCCTGATCAACGATTGAATCCACAGCTTAGGTATGTGCTTTGACCAGGAATTGAACTTACAAACTTTTTGGTTTCAGGATGATGCTCCAACCAACTGAGCCATCTGACTAGGGCAAGATGTGTTTATCTTGATTTTAATATCTACTGAGATATATTATTCTTGACTACCTTGTCTCTTTACTTGTAACTTATGAAAAATACTTATAAAATCAAGATTAAGGTATTTTTTATGTTTCTCTAGATTTAAGGAAAATGGGAGCCATCAAACATATCTGTGATTTCTAACATGGTCTGTAATTTTTATATATATAGCAGAATTTGTAGTTTTGTCTTGTCTGCAAGCCTACAAGACTGCTTTTTACATATGACTGAGAATTGCTTTGCAGTCCTTCCCTGTGATATCATTTCCATAAAAGCATGTACTAGCCTGCTGTTACTCTCTAGTCTGTTGCCATAAAATATGTACATTGCTCTGAGATATAAATTTTCATCTTCAGGGGTATAAGGGGATATAAATGGGTAATCTAAATCTGTAAGATGAAAAAGCCAGTATAAACCTATTCCAGAAAATGTCATAACACGCTGTATACCTGAAAGCAATTCCTGTGGAACCCCTTCATCATTGTAGCAGCTGTGATTGTAATCATTTGTAAATGATGTGTTCTACCAAAAGGAGTTGATGGCACACTTTATGGAAAGGTAGGGTTCCCAAATATATCTCCTTGTCTTGCTTTGTCACCAGGTGAATGAAAGCTTATCAGATGCTCTTTACAATGTCTAAAAACATTTCCACACACTTCATCAATGTAAAACAGTTTCTACCTTTGAAACCTAGCCCTGAATCACTCAGCTATGATCCATGTGGTTAATGGGTTTCTTCCAGTAACAAGCTATAAATACATGTAATTGGCATGTAACTTTTAAAAAAATATAGTAATTCTAAAACACCCTCATTGATCATAGCAGTATTCTATTGTTAATAAATTTAATTAAATGTGAGAATGTGGTGTTATTTCCTGTTTAAATGTTCCAGAGAAATACTGGATTTTCTCTACCTCCTTATCCATAAACTGGAAAGAATTGAATTATTCCTACTGGGTTGAGGATACTACTCTTTTTTCCATTTTGAAAAATATAACGAGAATACTGGTGAGGTGTCTACTACATGTCTAGCCTTCATATCTGGAGCACATCAGCAGAAAACATTCCTGCTGTGTCCACAGAATCAAATTTATTCTGAAAGTGTCCGTGCACTTTACTATGAAGGCAAGGGCCCCCCCTGTGAGAATGGTCCGCACCTTTGCCTAGAGACAGTTCAGAGTGCTTCTTCTTGTGTGTTAGCGCTCCAACACTCGGTCTTCTTTTGGCACTGCATCTATCTTTAACCACATTTCACAGGATGTCTAATTCTCCTATAAATAACAAAATACCCTCCTCAAGTACCCATGGCTTTCTTTTTTGTCACCTACCATGGAGTGTTTGATTGGAACCCCAAATCACCACTACCTTCTTCCATTTACCTTCTCTACGATTTGGATTCAGGTTTTAATTTGCTTGCTATCCACCCCTGACTTTGACTCTCTATTGGCAGAGTAATCCTGGTGGAAAGGTCCATGTAAGGCAACTATTGCCCACAGAACTCTCAGACTTTCAACAATTACCTCTAAACCCTGATTACCTGCTTTGCATATCACAGCTCCCTGTGTGCTGAATGGCCTAGTTCCACTCCTCTTTTACTGTGTTTCTGAATTTGGGTCAGTTATTTTAGATCTGTTACTAGAGGCAGGTTTCCACCCTGGTTTCTGATCTTCCTCCCCTTCCTCTTGGAGTTGCATGGATAGGAATTCCCTCCATACTTCATGCTTACTCTTGTCTGATGGCATGAACCACAGGAATAACACATTGGGACTGGACTTGAAATGAATGGTTTTAACATATATTTTATGCACAGAGACAACTGGATTTTGCTAAACATAAATCACTTGTATTTATCATATTATACTGTATTATTTTTAAAATAATTATTGCAAAAAATAAATGGATGAATAAATTTCCAACTAATAATAGGGATGTTTACTATTTTCTTTATAACATGATAAAATTATTATGGCTAATCTTATGTTACTAATAATGAAATCTTTAAGTCTATTAGACACTAAATTGGGGCTTTCAGCGAGTCCTCATCTATTAGCCTAATTTAGATACGGATCCCATGTTGTCCTCTTCAGAAGCATCTGCTTTTTATCATCTCTAACTTCTCTTAATATATTTTATTGTTTTGTATAATACTACATTGCCTATTATTAGAATCATAGCATATCTATCATTTAATACATATAAGGTTGGTAATACCATAGTCTTATTTAATTTTCATAGCACTAGGAGATAAGTATTTTAAATGCCATTATGTAACATGAGGAAGCTATAAAATTAGAGAGTTAGATTCCTTATCCACCACCACTGGGTAACATGGCAAGGGTTGTGCTCTCTCTCTCCTACACCACTTTTAATGAACACGGCCACTTTGTCCTTCCTTTTGCCTGTTTTACACCTATCACATTTATTCACAGGGAGACAATTATTTCAAATCTATGTAAGTGCTAGTTATCTACATGTGAGAAAATGAGGATGGTGATATACTGCAATTAGACACAGACAACACCACAGAAAGCGCGACTCCGTGCTTCCCATCCTGTCACTCACCGCTACTGCTGGAGTGCCTTTCAAACAGGAACATGGTTTGGGGCCTTCGTATGTGCCAACACCTCCAATATTTACAAATAAGGAAGCAACTGGCTAAAGCCAAATAGATATTTCATTACACCTTTCATATTTTTATTGCATTAATCTAACTGGGACAGCATACTCTAAAAGCTCATATATAGTCATATTTAAATCATGTAATTATAGACACTATTATTATGTATGTTAGAAATGTATATAACAAATATATTATATACATTATACGTGTATATATGTAAGTATATATAACATAAATTACATATAATTAATAGAAATATACATTAACATATATATATTATAATAGTGTTTTTATTCTGTTGCCAATGCTGAATTTGCATGGTACTGTCCTTTTCTGTCTTCCACAGGCCCACTTCCTCAACACACACACACACACACACACACACACACACACAGCAAGGTCAAGACAAAAGTATATTTTCTCCAAGGATTAACCACTTGGTTATGTTGTAGGTGTATTTTTTTCTTTGTTTTTATTGTTGTTCAAGTACAGTCTTCTGCCTTCTCCCCCCACCCCTTCCCCCCCCCCAGCCCCCCACACATTCCTCCCCTGTTTCCACCCCCTCTTGTTATTGTGCATGTGTCCTTTATAATTGT
This sequence comes from Anoura caudifer, assembly GCA_004027475.1. Taxonomy (NCBI): domain Eukaryota; kingdom Metazoa; phylum Chordata; class Mammalia; order Chiroptera; family Phyllostomidae; genus Anoura; species Anoura caudifer. The sequence goes on along the minus strand of PVKU01005375.1, from coordinate 109,822 downwards.
TCCTGCAAACCCTTCACCCTTTTCCCCTGAAATCCCCTCCTTTCTCCCCTCTGGTCACTGTCAGCCTGTTCTCAAATTCAGTGTCTTTGGTTATATTTTGCTTGTTTGTTTGTTTTGTTGATTAGGTTCCTGTTAAAGTGAGATCATATGGTATTTGTCTTTCACCACCTGCCTTATTTCACTTAGCATAATGCTCTCCAGTTCCATCCATGCTGTTGCAAAGGGTAGAAGCTCCTTCATTCTTTCTGCTGCATAGAATTCCACTGTGTAAATGTACCATAGTTTTTTGATTCATTCATTTACCGATGGGCACCTAGGTTGCTTCCAGCACTTGGCTATTGTAAATTGTGCTGCTATGAACATTGGGGTCTTTTGGATTGGTATCTCAGGGTTCTTAAGGTATAATCCTAGCAGTGGAATTGCTGGGTCAAAAGGCAGTTCCGTTTTTACTTTTCTGAGAAAATTCCATACTGTTGTCCATAGTGGTTGTACCAGTCTGCAATCCCACCAACAGTGGACTAGGGTTCCCTTTTCTCCACAACCTCTCCAACATTTGCTTTTTGTTGCTTTGTTTATGATGGCCATTCTGACTGGTGTGAAGTGGTATCTCATTGTGGTTTTAATTTGCATCTCTCTGATGGCTAGAGATACTGAGCATCTTTTTATGTGTCTCTGGATCCTCTGTATGTCCTCCTTGGAAAAGTGTCTGTTCAAGTCCTTTGCCCATTTTTTAATTGGGTTGTTTATCTTAGATTAGAATTGTGTGAGTTCTTTATACATTTTGGAGATTAAACCCTTGTCTGAGGTATCATTGGCAAATATGTTTTCCTATACAGTTGTTTCCCTTTTCATTTTAATACTGTTTTCTGTAGCCATGCAGAAGCTTTTTATTTTGATGAGATCCCATATGTTTATTCTTTCCTTTATGTCCCTTGCTTTAGGGAACATATCAGTGAAAATATTGCTGCGTGAAATATCTGAGGTTTTCTGCCTATGTTCTCTTGTAGGACTTTAATGGTGTCACAGCTTATATTTAAGTCTTTTATCCACCTGGAATTTATTTTTGTGTATGGTGTCAGTTGGTGCTCCAGTTTCATTTTTTTTTTTTTTTTTTTTTTTTTTTTTTTTTTTTTTTTTTTTTTTTTTTTTTTTTTTTTTTTTTTTTTTTTTTTTTTTTTTTTTTTTTTTTTTTTTGCATGTGGCTGTCCAGATCTCCCAACACCATTTGTTGAAGAGGCTATTTTTACTCCATTTTATGCAGCTCCCCCTCTGTCAAATATTAACTGACCATAGAGACTTGGGTTTATTTCTGGGCTCTCTGTGCCATTCCATTGGTCTATGTGTCTGTTTTTATGCCAGTACCAGTCTGTTTTGATTACAGTGGCCTTCTAATATAGTTTGGCATCAGGTATTGTGATCCCTCCTACTTTGCTCTTCTTTCTCAAAATTGCAGCAGCTATTCAGGGTCCTTTATGATTCCTGTAGGTATATTTTTTTAATGAGTCACATGTTAGCCTCATTATTTATGCACATGTGCATATGGGTGGTTGGGGGCTGGGCAGGAAGGCAGGGAACTCAACTGCAGAAGGACCAGAAGAAACTTGGGTGAGAGTTCTGATCTACATCTTGATTATGATGGTTACTGTATGAGTCTATAAAATTACCAACTTAAGGTAAATGGATTTTATTGTAAATGTATTTAATACTTAAATTTGAAAATAACATAATGGAAATAAAAATATAAATAAGGCAAACAGATATGATATAGTTAAAGGACAAAATTCAATTGAATAAATTTAAATAACTAATTGGCTTTATTAGGAGGTTCATGCATCCACCATGAAGTAAGAGGAGTGGGGTCTGAGTCTACTCAGGTTGCAATAACAAAAATCACAGTCTGAGTGGCTTAAACAACAGAAATATATTTCTCACAGCTCTGGAGGCTGTGCAGAAACTAGAGGCCAGCAAGGTAGGTTTTATTCTGAGTCCTCACCTCTGGGCTTGCCAGTGACCCCCTTTCCTGGTGTACTCACATGACCTCTTCTTTTGCACAGGTGGTGAGAGAGACATATCAGTTTCTCTGGTGTCTCTTCTTGCGAGGACTCTAACCCCATTATAGTGGGGCCCCACCCTTATGACATTCTTTAACCGTAATTAGTTCTTTATGAGCTCTAATTCCAAGTAGTCTCACTAGGCATTAGGATTTTGACATATGGATTTGGGGAAGACACATTTTAGTACACAGCACATGTGTGAAAGTAATTTTTCCTGCCATTGTTTAGATTTTCTATCACTATTTTTTCTGTTTTTCTTACAGAATGTATACATGATAAAATGCAAAACTCTTAAGTTTAAAAGCTTATATGGCATCATCTAACACAAAATATAGAACAATTCCATACTCTAGAGATTTCACTCATATCTCCTTCTGGGAAATGAATCCTCTCCCAGAGATAACTACTTTCCGACCTCAATTAGTGTAATGTTTCTGAGATACAGCTGTGTGAGTGCATGTGTACTCATGTATATTCCTTTTCATTCAACGTAGTCCTGCTGAGATTCATCCACGTGGCGATGTACATCAGTAACACATTCCTTTTCATTGTGAAGTACCATTTAATTGTATGAATAACACAATTGTTTGTTCTCTAACTGACGGATATTTTTGTTGTGCCCAATTTTTGGTTACCATAAGGCTAGTATTACCATTTTGGTACAAGACTATTTGAAAACATTTATGTTATCATTTTTCTTGGGTAAATACACAGAAGTGGATATGTGTTATATCATACAAATGTGTTTCATTTACAAGAAATGCAATTTTCCAAAATGGTGCACCTTTTGGGGAAGTGGTAGTGTTTTGGCATTCTAGCTGTTTCATTTTTTGCCAATATTTGCTATTGGCAGTCTTTGAGTTTACTCATACTTGCGTATTTTCATTTGCTTTCCCTAATTAACAATGATTAATATCCTTTCATGTGCCTATAGGTTTTTGTATATCTTATTTTTTTAAACACTAAAAAATCTTATGTCTTTTTGGAGGAGTGTTTTTCCTTTTTAATGTTGACCCATAAGAATTCATTATATAGACTACATACATATCCTTTGTCAATGAAATATGATGTGAATCTGTCTTCAGACTGGGTCTTGTCTATTTTTTGAATGTTGTGTTTTAATTCAATTACTTGCTTTGTCTTTGAGAGCCTGGTTTAGATTTTTGCTGCAGAGTATTACATAGTGTGAAGGTCTTGGCAGTTTCTCTGAAAAAGGAAGGGCAGGAGTGAAAAACTTGACTCCTGGTTGATCCAGAGATGTAGCATCGCTGCCGTTCAAGCTGCCATGACCTTGAAGTAAGTGCCGACCTTCTAGGACTGCCCAGGAGACCCCAGCGTACCAAAGGACACATATTCATACCTTCTTATACTGTGAGTTACTAAAATAAACTTACTGGTTTTAAAGCAGTGATTACAAAATTGCAGTATCTAATATTAATTGATTCTTGTAACCATATACAATAAATAAATAAAATGATATGGAGGTTTGTTTTTCGGTAAGCTTATTCCTTTCTGTCAAGGATCCGCAAAGGATAAAAGAATGTGAGTTATTTACTAGAAGCAAGTCATTGGGTTTTCTGGGACTAGGCTTCGCCATGGAATGACTTTTTCTTATGTACAGCTTTGGTCACAGCTGAATTTTCCCTTTGTGTCCTCCAGGTTGGACTACTGTGAGAAATTCTAATTAAGGGTTTCTTTGAGAGCTCCTCCTCAGTTTCCCACGTTGGAACCAGAGGACTACACAGCAGAGAGCTCATTAGCTGCCTCTGATTGCTGGCAGTGGGTGCCCTGAGGGTGCAGGGACTGCCGCCCCTGAGCAATGCCTCCAGCTATGCAAACCTCCCAAGCTGCTTCATTTGATATTAATGGCTGATTCAAAACTATTATTTACTGAAAAATCCTCTTTCAGGTACTGTAAGATAGAGAATTTAGAAACTTTTTAAAGAAGCCCTGATGGTTTCTAGGGCTTTTCCATTTCCCATCTTTTATCCATTTCAATTTGAAAGTCATGGTCAGGTCAGCCTGAGGAGGTAAGCCTACATTTCTCTCTCACAGCTCTCTCAAACCACATTGATTACTAAGTATTTACCTTGCTCTTAAGACAAAACATACTATTAGAACAATTAACCTCAAATATCCATCTCTTTGAAGTACATACGTGTGAAGTATATATGTACTTATGTTCATATAATATATAAATACATATATATTATCCTATGTACATATAAATGATAAATATTTAACAGTTAAAATTATAGCCTCAAGTAGCAGAAATTAATTATCTTGGTTATAACACAATTTGGCCCAGCTAGCCCTTTGAAACCTTTTGAAGTCCAAGTACACAGACCATAAAGTTAAGTATTTATAGTCTATGCCTTGCTAACAAGGGAATTCAATCTCAGCCCATATCCCTCCTTCACACTCACAGCCTGATGCTAATGAGCACTGCAGTGGCCAAAATGTCAGTAGCAAGAGCCAAGAGAGTAAGGAATTAAGGTCCTGATGATGGAAAAAATGTGTTAATGGTTCTCGAACACTAATATTGTTACTTTAGGTTATTGTGTATGAATATACCCACATTCTATTTGTAACTAAGAATGTAGCTTAAGTTAACAAAGTAGCTTATTAATCCAACTTCACAAGGTTATTAATCTTATTCTTGCATTTGTAGTAAACAAAGGATTTTAGCCCACTTATACAACACTAACTACATAGGACATCTTTGATACTTTATATTTTAAAACATCTCACATAGAATGTCATTAAATCTGTTTACAATACTTTTTTAATTGAGAAAAATGAGGCTTAGAGAAATGTTATAGTTCTGAATTTTTAAAAACTGGTATCAGTTATTAATTCAAATATACTTTTTAATCTGTATGTATAATTATTTATATAAATAAACTATACTGTATAATAATTGCATTTAAAGTTATATCTTCAATAGTAAAGATACTGAAAAGGAAAACATGAAAGATCAGTAGGTTGGGGGTTAAGAGAACTGTCCACATAATTGCACTGACAGACCTGACAAGTGGACTTAAATTCCTGGACCTGCTCTGGCAGATAACGCCAGAACTGGTATTTCTCAGGCATGTCCATTGGTCAAGTATAGTGCAGAGAAGCATCCTGGAGCACAGCTAGACCCTTCAGTGAGGACTGTGAAGGAGCGGAGAGAATAGCTAAGGGTCTGGGCCTGACAAGATATTTATGGGCTCAGGATCAGTATTATTTTTTTTTTAAAGGCAATTTGTATGAAAGCTGACCATGGATCATGGAGAGTTAGGAAGGAGAAGGTAGTCTACATATTTACGTATTAATAGTTGGAAAATGAGAGAGGATAGAGCTTCAGATATACTAATGTGGTAGAAATACATTATATAGACATTTTCTTCTTAATTTTTTGACTCCTGAAAAGGCCATTAGAAGAATGTGATCTAAGTTTATTAGATTTACTGTAGTAATGGAGAACACAACATCGAGTCTAAAAATGGGAATTTGTGGAGTTTTAGGGACTGAACTGGGTGATTTTAAGGGGGTCATGCAAGACCAGAAATTACGCAGAATTTGGTAGTATTTAAGGCATCCTATCTTTGGGTTGGTGGGCACATAGAGCCAAGGGTCTTGAAGCAAATCTTCATCAGAAAACTGCTAGCCTTGATAAGTAGTTTTTTTTTTTAGTTGGTTCATACTCTTATCTTCTAGAAGCAGGTATTTCCTGAGCAAGCAGCTAAATTAATGTTGCTTGATTCCAGCATAATTTAACACAAGGGCAGGGAATTATCTTGAGTTCAGTCCCCATAGCCTAGAAGAATTGAATTCTGGAGTGTGTGTGTGTGTGTGTGTGTGTGAGTGTGAGAGAGAGAGAGAGAGAGAGAGCGAGCGAGCTTGGAGAGAGGCTGAAAATTATAATTTAACAAGTGTGTATAGTCATCATCCCCCTAATTGTTCCTGAGAGTTACTGAGATACAAAACATAATTCTGATATTCCTCCAGTTATGTCAGTACTGTATGCTGAGAATGTGATTCACATTAAAATATTTTTCATAAATTATAATGGATATGCATAAATAAATTAATTTATTTGACGTTCAAATGAAGAAATACATGTATTTTTCAATCCTGGAAGGTTTAGGGAATTTTCAAAGATCAATTTGCTATTAGGGATTTTCATCTAGCATGTTGACCATAGAAGCCATCCTTCTGCTGGTTCTCATCCACTCCACCAAAGCACACAACCCTGGGCCTCCATGTGCTGCCTACCGTGGTCAAGGGAAGCCCAGGAAGGAAACCGTGTGAGATTGTAGGTCTCTGGCCTTAGGGACTCCACCTAATTAGAGAAGGAGAAGGGAGAGCTGTCACCTGTAAGTTTTTGCGAAGAGGCAGACAGAAGAATTCTTCATAGACAGGCAAATTTAACTGCATTTAAAACGGAGATTTCAAGCACATTAAAACAGCAGCATGCTTGGATCGCCTCATACTTTTCTCTAGATGCCTTTGTTTGTCGCCTAAAAATATAGGAAGGCAGTATTTCATTTTTCCTTATGGCTGAGTAGTTTTCCATTGTATACAATATGTACTACATGTTTATCCAATCATCTGTCATTTATGACAACGTGGATAGACCTTGAGAATATTATGCTAAGTGAAATAAATCAGCAGAACAAGCTAAGAACCATATGATTTCACTCATTGGTGGGATGCAAGACTAAAACTCATGGACACAGACAGCAGTGTGGTGGTTGCCAGAGGGTCAGAGGAGAGGGGAGGGGGCCAGTGGAGGAGGCCAAGTGTATGCTTGGTGACCTTGAGTGCTGGGCACATGATGCTTTGTTAAGATTACGCATGATAGAAATGTGCACTTGAAACCTAACCTATATAATCTTATTAACCAATGTCACTCCCCACAAAAAAAAAAATTAAAATGTATGAAGGGAATTTATTGGAAAGTTTAACAAACATCAGCAAAGTACTTTCTTTAGTGATGACTGTGATGATTTAATATTTCTATCAAGTTATTTTGATACTCTGTGCCAATTGTCTGGTTTCATATATTGTCTATCCAAAGCCTGGGGAAAATAATCAAGTATTTTAAACATTATAAGAGGTTTTTATTTTAATCCATAGAAATAAGCTTTCCATATGCTCTTAAATGAAGAAAACTAGTAATTGGTAATATATTACTTTCATTCTGAAAATAGAAACCTGGTTTGCTTAACTACATTATTTTTGCATAATTTCCCATAAAATTGTCAGCCTAGAAGGTCCTAGTCAGAAGCCTTTGTATTATAATTAGAAAGCAATTCTGAAGTATTTTTTTTTAAACTAAAACTGTGCAAAGGTAGAATAGCTGCTTTGTGAGATAATGACTTTTTGTCAGAGAATTGATAAAAAAATTTGTGAATGAATGGCTCTTAGTCAACCAAGACAAAATTCCTACACTGGAAGAAAGGTTGGAGGAGATGACATTTAAAACTTTACTTTCCGAAATAGGGTTTAATATAAGTACTCGCTCTAAAACCTTTCTATATAACTTGGTATGACATTGAGACAATATAGGAACTTGGGTCCCAAATGGAAAAATACCAGGTGGCCAGGAAGCCAAGTTACAACCAGGTGGCCAGAAGGATAAGCTGACAGAAAGAATGTCACCACTCCTAGATGCCCTGCTCACAAAAATGCAGAATTTTATCTCCCTTCTCCCACTTGCTTTTTCTACCCTGACACGGAAAATTTCGCAAGCCCGTCATTTTCAAAATGCCAGTCTTTTCGCGCACGCCCGCTTTGTCCCCAGCTTAGGAAAGCAGCCAAGCCCAGCCAGCCAGGGCAGGGACCTTCTCTTCCTCTGTGCTGCCTCCCTTGCGCTCCAGCATAATCTTTATAATATAATGTCTGGGGATTTCTCTGGGGTTTCCTCTTGATTTCTATATTGGGGAATCCAAGAACCTCAACGCTGGTAATACTTCAAAATACCATTTCACACTGATCAAGGTAGTCTTAACATTTCCTTAACATTGACTAAATTTTAGATGAGCTTTTTCCTGCTTCTGGGCCCCTACTCTCCCTTTCCTTAGAGCATTTACTTTAAAAAACTTATACTTCTAAATTCTGCCATTTTGAGATAATTTTTAAAACGGCTTCTACTTTTACAAGACAGGACTGTCTTTCTCAAGGATTTGGGAGCCATCCCTTTGCAAGGTAATCATCCATCGAGGAAGAGAATACCGCTATCTCCCTGTCTCTGAGGGAGGATAGGAACCTAACCTCAGCAGGAACCTAACTTCAAAGCTGTGACAGACACTTCTTCCTTTCATAAAGATACAAATCTTTGTGCCAAGCCAATCTGCAAACACAAGTGGCTTAAGATGCCCTCTATCTCATTTCTGAAACCCTGCTAACAGTTCGTTTCTTTTTTCAAAAATAAAAATTAAAAAATATAACATTTTCATCATCTATTCACTTGTTTATTCATTCAACAAATATTTACTTAAGTTTCTTTTGAAAAAAGCACCAAGGGAATACAAAGATGAGTAAAAGTGTTGTCTTTTCTACATGAGGTCACAGTTGACCAGGACATATCAACACATAAATAAGAATAATGCCAGAGAAAAATTATAAAGATAAGTAAAAAGAAAGAAAGTACTCCGAAAAATTGAAAGAAGTGAGATGATTTCTACCTGGAAGGTAAGGGAGATAGACTATTCAGAGAGGAATTCACAGAGAAGTAAAGGTCTGATCTGGCCCTTTAATTAACAATGGCAAGGAACAGAAAAAAGAGCTTCGGATACACAGAGAAGTATGTCGTATGGAGTAGCTTCCAAGGCAAAGGCAGGAGAACAGGCAAGAGCCACCAGACTCCCCAGAGACTCACAAGTGGTGTCTTTAAGGAGGAGAACCCAGAAAATTACATTGATCTATATCTTGAAGAGTCTTGAGCATCAAGCCAAAGATTTTGGATTTTATGCAATATATAACAAAGTTTTTGAAGCATTTTAAACTAGAAAGAAAAGTGGCCAAGTTTGCCTGCTAAGAAGTGCACTTGGAAATGATGCAGTGGTTATCAAACATTTCTACTCCAGATACCCTAGAAATATTTTTTTTAAATATAGCAGCTCATTTTAAAGATGTATTCCCAAAACCAATATTTTGATTTGACATCTTGTGAGGAGGATATGGGAGAGAAGAACCAACATGAATTCTCAGGCAGGCCAGTTTTAGGACGAGGCAACCATGGAAATGGAGGATGTGGAAAACAAGTCCCTTACAATTATCTAGTCCCCTGTGTGGGAGAAAAGAGGGCCACATGTTAGTATGACAAGCTTAGGGGAGACCTGCATGGCAGCCTTACAAACTCAGAGACCTAAAGTAAGCACAAAGGATGGTCTGAAACTAAAACTTATTAAGTTAAAGAAGCTCATGGTGGGTAGTCATGTTCTAGGCTGGTATCTTTCGTAACAAAGGTCAGTCTTTACCATAATTGAGCCTGTCTGTTGTCTTTTTTCATCTAAGATAACAAACCTCCGGAATGTTAAATTCCTTTGTAGGGTCGAGTCAAAACACAGGCACAGCAACAGGGAGAGACCACAAATCCCCTCACCATTACTGTTATGTTAACTATCCTATAGCGCCTGTATCAAAGTATGGGTCTATCATTTTACTGTCTATCCAATCCAATCCCAGAGGTTTCCCCCACTTAGTTTTCTCCCTAATCTATCACCAATGGGATTTATGTAACCCCCTTATGTCTCCTCCTTTGATTGTAACATGTAAAAATAAGGTGTTAAACTGACATTCTCTAGACCGTTTCTCAATCTGTTAAGACTTTTGCGTCCCAGCAATTGTCATCAGTTTGGCTCCAATAAACTCACCAACATTCTCCACAGGTTCCTATGTCTCTGACATTGACACGTGTATCTCTTGGCAAAGTCTGATCCCTCCCATCAATATGGATGCAGCATTTAGAAGACTGCTGAGGGGCAATGCAATCAATAATATGAAGACTGGACATAGAAAGATCAATAGAATATTATATTAGACCAGGCAAAGGTTATTTCATGTATAAAATCAGGCACTAGAGGTGGGCATTAGCTGTTGCTACATAAAAATTCACTCAAAACGTATTGGATTAAATAATGGCCATTTGTAGTTGCTAATGAATTAGGCGAAGTGGACAATATTGACTGTGGCTCCACTCACTTATGCATCTGTGATGTGCTAGCAGGTTAGGCTGGGGCCTCCCTGGTCTAGGATGGCCCTTTCACATATTTGACTGCTTGGTGGCCAGGGAGATGGGGGTAACTGGACCACGAGTTTTTCCTTATTCATTAGGCTAGCCCAGGTTTGATCACATTGAGGTGGCAGAACTCCAAGAGAGAGCAGGAACAAACAAGGCACCTAGAAGCCTAGACTAGAACTTGGTACAGTCTCATGCCGGCTGCATTCTAGAAACACACGTGTGTCACAAGACTAGCCCAGAACAGAGGAGACATGAGGTAGACTCCAACCTCTAGATGAGAATTGGGGTAAAGTGATATGTCAAGAAGCATGAACACAGAGAAGGGGAGAAGTGTGGTTAATTCTGCAGTCAGTCACAGTGGTGATACAGAATGTCTCTCTGAGATTTTTATAGGAGGAAGACTTTAAAAAGAATTGTCTAGCAAAAGAAAGTAGATTGTGCCAATGGAAAGAGTCTAGAGTGTAGAAAGTATTGGCATTTGCTTGGTCTAGCATGGTAAAATAGACTTAGTAAAGAAAGAGTAGAAAGAAAGAGTAAAAGAAGAAACAAATATAAAAATTAAGTAAATGATTTGCTTTTGAAAGGATAAAGTTCTTACTAAAATTCATTGTATTTTGTTAAAATTTACCAAATTTTATTTAAATAGGGATTTTTTAAATCCATATAATAGAAACTTTTTTCTCAATTAATCTATATTTAAATTTGGTCAATTTTTTCATGGATTTAGAGAAGCACTGAATGTTTTTCTTTGAAACAGCCTTTGAGGCCATCTAATCCAGTCCCCTCACTTAACAGATGAGAAAATCGAATATGTCATTCAATAATATATAGAATTGATATTATTTAACCCACAAATAAAGAACAGTTGGCATAACTCAGCTGAATCTAGAACCAGTGATAATAGAGACCAGGTAATTATCAATTATGTGTTCTCAGAAGTACTGTAATAGTATGATTAACAGATATCTACAGGTAATGTAAAATTCAATTTTTATCATTGACTTCAGCTACTTTTCGAGTCTTTATTTTTTTAATTTTGTTTAATTTTATTGATTATGCTATTACAGTTGTCCCATTTCTTTCCCATCATTACCCTCCACCCTGCACCCCCCTCCCACCCACATTCCACCACTTTAGTTCATGTCCATGTGTCATAAGTTCTGCAGCTTCTACATTTCCCACATTATTCTTGCCCTCCCCCTGTCTATTTTCTACCCACAATCTGTGCTACTTATTCTATGTACCTTTTCCCTCTCTCTCCTCCTCCCACTCCCCTGTTGCTAACCCTCCATGTGATCTCCATTTCTGTGTTTCTGTTTCCTGTTCTAGCTGTTTGCTTAGTTTCCTTTTGTTTTAGGTGTGGTTGTTAATATCTGTCAGTTTGCTGTCTTTTTACTGTTCATATTTTTATCTTCTTTTTCTTAGATAAGTCCCTTTAACATTTCATGTAATAAGGACTTGGTGATGATGAACTCCTTTAACTTGACCTTATCTGGGAAGCACTTTATCTGCCCTTCCATTCTACATGAAAGCTTTGCTGGATAGAGCAATCTTGGAGGTAGGTCCTTGCCTTTCATGACTTGGAATACTTCTTTCCAGCCCCTTCTTGCCTGCAAGTTCTCTTTTGAGAAATCAGCTGACAGTCTGATGGGAACTCCTTTGTAGGTGACTGTCCTCTTATCTCTAGCTGCTTCTAGAATTCTCTCCTTCATTTTAACCTTGGCTAATGTAATGATGATGTGCCTTGGTGTGTTCCTCCTTTGGTCCAATTTCTTTGGGACTCTCTGAGCTTCCTGGATTTCCTGGAAGTCTATTTCCTTTGCCAGATTGGGAAAGTTTTCCTTTATTATTTGTTTGAATAGGTTTTCCACTTGTTGCACTTCTTCTTCCCCTTCTGGTACCCCTATAATTTGGATGTTGGAACATTTAAAGATGTCCTGGAGGTTTCTAAGCCTCTCCTCATTTTTTTGAATAATTGTTTCTTCATTCTTTTCTGTTTGGTTGCTTCTTTTTTCCTTCTGGTCCACTCCATTGATTTAAGTCCCAGTTTTCCTCCCATTACTACTGGTTCCCTGTGCATTTTTCTTCACTTTACTTATTGTAGCCTCCATTTGTTCATCTAATTTGCAGCCAAAATTAGCCAGTTCTGTGAGCATCCTGATCACCAGTGCTTTGAACTGTGCATCTGATATGTTGGCTATCTCTTGGCCACTTAGAAGTATTGGCTCCAGGGCTTTGATGTGTTCTTCCGCTTCAGCCATATTATTTTTGTTTTTTGGTTTGATTGCACCAGTTAAGTATGAGGGGCGGAGCCTTAGGTGTTCACCAAGGTGGGGCAACCCACGTCACTGGGTTGTGATGCTGTATGTGGGGGCGGGGTCAGAGAGGGATCAATGGTGCTTGCTCCACTCTCTCTTGTATTTCAGTCCCTTCGGCCATGTCTCACAAGCAAATTGGGCGCTTCTGGTGCTGCCTCCCAGGTGGGTGGGCCTGTGTACCCTCTAGGACCCTGTGGGTCTCTCCAACGTACTCTCCTGTGACACTGGGAGTCTCTCCCAGCACTTCAACCCCCACAAGTGTTTTCAACTGGTGCTTTTAGGGTTTATTTCCCAGCACTAGGGCCCTGGGTTGCATGGTCTGTTTCCCGGTTTTTGCCTGGTTTACTGGCGCGAATGTGTGTCCACAGACAGCTAGCTGCCTTGCATGCCCAGGGTCTACCAGCCACCGCCTATGTACCCAGGACCACCAACCACTGCTTTCTCCTGCTGGGATCCCTCTCTGCAGGCCACTGACTCCGTCCCTCCTACCAGTGTGGATGAATGGTTGTGGAACTTCCTTACAGTTCAATTTTCTGTCTGATCTGGTTGGGTTTTTTTTTTTGTTGTTTCTGAATCTTTGCTGTCCTTAATCTTGGTTGTGCAAGGAGGCACAGTGTGTCCACCGATGCCTCCATCTTGGCCTGAAGTCCTCTTTTCAAGTCTTTAAAAACTGATCTCTGTGTTACCCTACAGTATAATACTTTGGAATGGAAGAAATCATAGAAAAAGTCTAGCACAGTTGTTTGAAAACTATGTTTTTAGGGCTTCTCAGATGCACCCTATGTGGTGCAGAGCTGGCAGGACTGTAGACTTACTCTGGAACCCAGAGCCCTGCTCTGGTTATCTACCACACATCCGGGGGTTAGGGCAGGATCTTTAAGTAAGGTCTTTGAAGGGTAAACTTGCTTTCTAAAAAATAAATCACACAGTGGTCTAGTCTAGCACACTGTCATGTGAGGATAATAAATGCAATTATAAGTGAAGTCACTTGCTGCAGGTAAAAGAGCTAATTATTGCAAAACTAGGGCAAAGATCTTTTTGCCCAAATTCCCCAACTCTTTGCTCCCCCTTCCTCTGCTTTGAGACAGGCAGAGGAGCGAGGGCAGAGAAGGGAGAAGAGTAATGAATGGTACTCAAAGGCAGAATACAAGTCTCAGATGAGTCCCTGACAAATATGAAAATGACTGCAGAATACACATATGTAATGTAAATGGAATATGAACAGGTGCAGTTATAAGCACTAACCATATGTGTGTGTGAATGTCACTGATCATTGTGAGTACTCTCACTTTCTCATTATAAGAGGCAGAGTCTAGGACTTAGATCCATGAAAAGAATCCATCTGTGAATCTTGTATCTTATCCATTTTTGCCTTATTCTCTTCATCAGATGTGATCAGAGGGTGGCTAATAAATGTTCTGTTTAATCAGGTATTCTGATTAATTGTAGCTGTACATATTGTGCATACAATTAAATTTTCAAACATTAAAATTCAAGTAAATACCTTCAACATTAAGCCTATATCAAACAAAATATAATTTTTCTTTGTTGAATCAATAACTCACAGTAATTCAGGGTTATTATGATGAGCATTATCATCTCATTGCTGAATTGTGAAAGGGCCTCTTCACTGTGTTCCCCAACCTCCAGAATACACACAATGGGCAGATTGTGCCTAACAGAAAAAAAGAAAGAAATTTCCCTTTCTGCACATTCAGCATAGAATTTCCTGTTTCTGTCTGTAAATTTTACACACTTACAAATGTTCACTTTGGATTGTAAATGAAGACTGAGGCAGAAGCAGTTATACATCTCCATGGTTACACGGATGGCATTAACCATGTGAGAATGCTTAGAATACAGAAAAATAAATTGTTACATAGTGAGGGCTCTCTCTAATATGAAGGCTTGGTATAATGAAAGTCAATTAACTCTTGTAGTATTTTAAAACAGCATCTGTTAAAATTTTCAATTACTGCCCTGGCTGGTATCTCTCAGTGGATTGAGCGCTGGCCTGCAAACCAAAGTGTAGCCAGTTCAATTCCCAGCCAGGGTACATGCCTGAGTTGTAGGCCAGGTCCCCAGGAGGGGCACACAGAGGCAACCACACATTGATGCTTCTCTCCCTCTCCTTTTCTCTCCCTTCCCCTCTCTCTAAAATATAAATAAATAAAATCTTAAAAAATAAAAATAAAAAATAAAATTTTTAGTTACTAAGAAGTAGAGAATAGAACAAAATTAAATCATAAGCAAGTTAAATGAAGTATTCTTTCCAAATGTAAACAAAATAATAGAGTTTAGCAATTCTCAGTCTAAATATTTTTGAAGCTAAATTTGAAAAAGCAATGTGATCTTCAAAGCAGATGAGTTTTATTAAAACTATAATTTATTCAAAAAAGCAGAATTTCCCTGTGATTAGACTATAAGTGTAAGGAAAACCTCGAGGTAAAAATATTTTGCAAAACCAGTTTCTCCTATGAGGTAGATATGGGAACGAAAGCAAGAAGGTTGAAAGGTTCAAAAAATAGTTATATGTGTTATTTTCAAAAATTAAACAGAAAATTCTGATGGAGTCTCTACAAATCACAAAATAAATTTATGTCCAACAGTACGTGTATATTTTTGTGCTCATGCACAAATTCTTGTGTATGTCTCATGATGGAGAAAAGATTGAAAAGGGAAGCTCCATTTTTCTGTACCTTTAAAATTGTCCAGAATTACTTATTCATTTGAAGAGTGTTTATTACATGCCCACATTTCATCAAGCACTGTGCTCAGCACTGGTATATAACTGCACTTCATCCATGGGTCAGCGTTGAGAATCAGGTACCACAGGGCCCTGGATTGCTTTGTGATTGTTGAGAACATTGTGTCTCCATAGGTCCCATTTTATCCACCAGTCATTGCTACAGTTAAATATTTAAAATCAAAATAAAAGTGTAATGGTTTTAGAAACAGATTACCCAGATTAAGCCCTTTGTCATCCTCCAGGTAAAGTGCGAACAGAAACACCAAATCTTCTTTGCATAGAAACACAACTTACAAATTCCCTAACTGGAGCCTGAGGCCTTGCTAGTCATTTAGGTCCAGACTAGTGGTTTTCAAAACTATGCTCATATGCCCTCTTCAAAAGATTTTTAAACCCATGTATCCCCAAATAAATTTAATTTTAAATCTCAAATTTTCGTTTCTTTCTTTCTGGTTGTTTTTTTTTTTCTAGCTTCTGCTTTTATACCAAAAACTGTCTCCCAAGCTTTGTGGAGAATCCCTAAATTTTATCACAGGTTCACATAGTTGCAAAAATGCAGTTTCTTTGCAATTGTAAATTCCTGTGCCTAATGGCTCGATCTACTACACCCACCATCTAGCATTTTAAAATATACATGATCAAGTGTCCTCCAAATGGTTACAGACTTTACATCATTTCCTTTTTCCTGTAACTCATATTTCCATTTCACTTTCTTTACAGACTTAATACAATATTAATGCAATACATTTTTATTCTTGATATTTTTGATCAACTTTATCATACTGCTGTGTTGCCTAACTCTAGGGGGCATTATTCACATAATATGTATTTTTAAAATTCTCTTAAAGTATGGTACTTGAAATTTATTTTCTTTAAATTTCTCAAATTCCCATGACCGTAAAACCCTAATATTTTCCCAAAAATTCTTTGGAAGTTGAGTTATAATTATATTAATGATTAATACAAACATGGATAAAAACTAGGGGGGTGGAAATGAGAGGGAGGTGGGGAGGGCTGGGGCGGTGGGCTGGGATGGGAGTAAAAGACAGAAAACTATGCAAAAACAACAATGAAAATAAATTAAAAAACATAATTATATCATATATTATATTAGAAAATAAAAACAAAAATGTATTGAAAATTAATTTATAATAACTGGGCTTTATTTTGTAATTAATGTGCCATCAATTAATAATATTAATTGCTAGAATATAAGAGTTCAGTAGCTATTTTATCCCTCCCTAATTTTCACCTTTAGCTGTGAAAAATTGTATTTGCATAAATAGGTTGATGCATTTGAAGAGTTTTGCAACTAAATTCTCTGAATTATATGCCCAATTTCATCTAGATGTCTTCTATCAGACTTTATTTTAATGATCTATTAGAGCACAGGTGGCAAACACAAGGACCCCAGCCAAATCTGGCCCTCCACCTGTTTTATCCAGCCTGGCACCTTGTTTCTACCTGGAGGCAGCACCGAGCTCTTTGCCCCTAGTTAAAGAGTAGTTACATTTATACAGACCTAACATTACATTCAGCCCTTTGAAGGCAACTGTGAGGCTGATATGGCCCTGAGTGAAAATGAGTTAGACACCCCCATTAGTGGGTCATTTGATTTCTTTCTGTAGGAAAGAATGAAGTAAAAATACCTGATTTGGAACATGATTGTTACAAATCATTGGACTCATTCACTGTGTCAAAACTAACTTACTTTGGTGCTTCTAAGATTTTTTTATGCCTTCAGAAACACTCTTCTCTTTTGTGCAATATGAGATGATAACCCCAGTTTGAAGACCAATAGACTTTTCTATCTTACTGTTTTCACTCTTTTTCTGGATGTGCTGAGAATATACTACTATATAGGCACCATTAACCCCATCCCTTTCAATATGTGAAAAAGCAGTGAGAATACGATTATCATGGAAATGAAGAGACAATAGGAGAAATAAGAGTTTTCAAAGCATGGTGGACAGTGTATGAGATAAACAGGATAAATCATTCCACAATAAGAACCATCCGAAAGGCAAAGTACAAACCACTAAAGAAAATGACTGTACCTCATTCTAAAATATCCAAGGAAAAAACGTTTAAATGTTTTAGTGATTTGGAACTTATAAACAGCCATTTAGAACCTATATCAATAGATAGTAGAAAAGCTTCTGTATCACCAAAGAGGCAACAGAAAATAAGGAACTCTTCATTAATAACCAATGCCCATTACTTCCAAGATTCAGTTTACTCTAGTAAACTGCATCGGAACAAACAGCTTAGACAACGATTAATGGGCTCTTACCATTTCTCGAACTTAAATATTAATGCTAACCAGTCCCAGTCACACCCAAGCACCTAGCAACTTGTATGAGAGATTAAAGAAAATAAACTGGCTCAAGCTATGCTCAGTGAGATTGATTTGGGCTCAGCTATCCCCAGCTGCCACATGAGTGTGGAGGAAGTCTAAAATCATCATTCTCATCTTTGGCATCATTTGCTGCAGAAAATCCTGCCAACGCAAAGTTGGTCGAACAAGTGTTCAGAATATGATTAAATCAGGTGAATATGTCATTCCATTAAGTAGAAGTGAGATGCTGTAGATAGCATCCTCTCATCCATAACGTCAGACAGTAAGTAGGTTGATGTAGTGCATGGAATGGCCAACCCCATCCATGCCAGGGATGAGATCTGGCTGTACAATGTGGAAACTAGTAGTCACATGCTGCTATTCAAATTTTAATTAATTAAAATTAAGTAAACTTAAATGTTCAGTTCTTCATTCACATTAACTTCATTTCAAGGGTGTCATAGCTGCATGTGGCTGGTGGGTATCACCTTGGACGGTACAGCTACAGACCATGTCCCTGAGGGCAGGAATGTTTCATTAGGCCATCATCAAACACATGGAAAGCCAGTTTCTAATTTTTGTGTAAGAGACACATGGGTTCTTTGTGATATAAGCATTATATGAGTAATATTATTATATGACTCATTCCTAATAGAAAGGAATAAACAATTTATTTTAATGGTATTAGCATCATAAAAATCACATGCATATCTTTGAGGTATGGAAAGATGGATTTTGTTATTCTACCCTAGTGGCCTGCCAGTTAATAAACTTCTTAAATTAAACAATTTACACCTGTACAAATAAGACTAAGTCAGGTCTCTCATGTTTAAGCCAATCTCATTATATAAAAATAATTTGTACAAAGGCATGCCTCTAATATTGAAAAATAAACAATTAAAACAGATCACAGTATAAATAATAATGTTAATCTTGACTTTAAGGCTTTAAAACAGATACATCATGATTATTATATTATGATATATATAGACTTTTTTAGAACTCAAATTGTATGCTTGACAGGTGCATATATTTAAAATGAATATTTTGATAAATTTTTGAAATATTTGGCTATGTAACCATAACACAATCAGGTTATAAAATAGTCTGTCATCCCCAAAGTTCCAACAAAACCCTTTGCAGCCAAGTCCCACCCAACAATCAATCCCTGGAGATTGTTGCTCTGTTTTACATCACTATGGATTAAATTTGTTTTATCTGAAGTTTCATGTAAATGAAATCATAAGGCATGTACTCTTTTGCATCTGGAGTTTTTTATTCAGTGTATTTTAAAAAATAATCTATATTGTCCATGTGTTAACAGCCATGTGCTAATGGCTGTTGATACTGAGTAGTATAATTTTGTTTAATTAATGACAAGATGATTGACAGAGGATTGTTTCCAGTTTCTGACTCTCATGAACAGAGCTGTTACGAACATTTGCACACAAGTTTTTAAGTGGATATATGTTTTCATAATGCTTGGGTAAATACTAAGAGTGGTTTCAGGATTACAGGATGTTTAACTTTAAAAAATTACTTCAAGCTATTTTAAAAGTTGCTGGTATCGGTTCATTTTCAACAACAATATATGAGATTTCTGTGCAGTGGTATCTCTTCCAGTTTTAGATTGCATTTGCCTCATGCCAAAAGAAGACTCTTTTCAATTGCTTATTGGTCATTTGTATACCTTCTGTGAAATGTGAAACTTTTCATTAGGTTGTTTATTTTATTCAGTAATAAATGTCTTTTATATATTCTTTAGATATTATGGATTCAAATAAAACACATTCATTGTGAAAATATTCTCTCCCAGTCCGTGGTCTGTTTGTTCATTTGCTCAAGGGTGTCTTTCGAACAGCGGACTGCAGAGTGTCAAGCACTCACCCTGACACCGCCTTCTTCCTCCTGATGCTGGGTAGAGGTGGCTCTCTAGTAATTATTGGAATCAGTTCTGAGTAAATTGTATCTATTCTACATAAATATTTTCTATATCTATTAAGATGAAATTACAACAAATGTTTAATTAATTTTCTCTAAAGCAAATAGTACTATAAATTACTGCATACCAGTTTCCTGAAATTTGGTAACTGGAATTCTCTATATACTTTTAAAACATGACATCCTCACAATTGTGTCAGTTTCATAGTTTTTCATCACAAAAGAATTGTGAGTGACTTATACTCCTAAGTTCACCATGAAGGACAATTACACCTTCATGGGAAGATTACAATACATTACAACAGACACTAGCTTTTAAACATCCTTTAATTCACATCATATTAAACCACAATAACAACTTCCAAAAAATATCTACT
The DNA here is from genome assembly GCA_004027475.1 of Anoura caudifer. Lineage (NCBI taxonomy): Eukaryota > Metazoa > Chordata > Mammalia > Chiroptera > Phyllostomidae > Anoura > Anoura caudifer. The sequence goes on along the minus strand of PVKU01005375.1, from coordinate 89,809 downwards.
CTTAGAACTTGTTAAAATTCAAGCCTTGCTAAAACTACTTGCTTGTAAATATTTGCAGTGCATCAGTTTTTAAAGATGGCCACCCATACTCTACAACTATTCAGCTTCATTAAGAAGATATCAAGGTCTCCTTTATAGAAGTAATTAAATTCAGTTCTCAGTTACATATACTTCTTTTGCAAGATTAATTAAGATTTGTTAACAGGATGCTTTTGGGATAGGTTTCATCAACTCTATATGTCTCCAAGAGACAAGGCCCTGAGCACACATGAACAGAATAATAGTGCCCCGTCTTGTGTGATCTGAAGTGTGCAAAGAAGCACAGACAGACCCCTCCCCCACTGATTCTACCAGCAGAGTTGCCATCCAGATTCTATTCACGTAAAGGATGCTGAAAAATCGGTTTTACAGTTGTGAGTACACGCAACAGTGTTTATTATTGTAATCTTAATTGAAAATTATTCTTGCATTATTATTCATTAATTATTCAAATAGGACATATTAATGAAGAACTATAAGTCTACTTTTGCCCCACCCTGTCTCTGCATCCTCTTAAAGAATTTATCCCTTTGTGTGAGATATAAACGTTATCTGAGAAGTTATTATTTTAAGTCCTTTTTATCCAACTAATTTGTAAATTAATTAAACATTGTCAAGATCTTGAGACTTGCTGTTAGCAGTCGTAAGTTTTGAAAGGGATAGATGTGCAGAGTATAGTGGAACAAGCATTTGTTGACAATGTAGCCACAAAGGCTTAGCATTTGGGGGCACCTTCAGAAGATTTATCAGACAAAATGACAGAAAAGAGGATACAGAAAGATGCAAATAGGGACTTAACAGTAAATTCCGTAGGCTTCAAAACTGGGGAATATTTTGCCATTACAGAGATGTTACAGAATTATTTTAGGAGAGTTTATGGATTCGTGTCTTCAGTCTACTTATAGATAGTCAATAACAATTAAGCAGTTTGATGTAGCATTTACATGCTTACATTATATTGGATGTGGCTTTTATCCCATGTTTGAAATGATGAAATTGCCAGATCACAGGAGAGATGTCAGGTTGCCCCTTCACACAACAAACTGGCTGCCCAGACTCTGCTGTATAGGAGAGCCTGCTGATTCATCTATTTCTATTACGCAGGTATTCTTTCGTGCTTGAAGTCAATTCACACAAATGTTTACGACTGTGTGGACCTCATCTTTTCTCATGGTGTGTGTGTGTGTGTGTGTAACAGTATTTGAATGTAGAAAAATGAGAAATTGAGTCCAAAGTTTGTTTTTAGTATCATTCATTTTTTTAAACTAAATAACTTTTTCCCCTTTATGCTTTGCAGAAAGTTAGAAATGTGGCCTTTGGCCAAAAGAAAGGCAAAGAACTGCTAGTATGTCTGTCTCATTTCCTTCCTCACAGGGTGGGTAAGAAGTGACTCAAACCATATCAACCGCGGCCAGGACTTCCCTGGGCAAAATAATTTCATTAAAAACATTAACATGCACAAGCCAAATGCTCAACACTCAGTTGTGGTCATGTCCTTCTCTACACATAATAAAATCAAAGCAATTAATGTCACTATGTTGTAGTCATACTACATGCTGTCTGAGGTGGATGAGGAACAGCAGTACTGGAAATATATAAAGCCATGGGTTTTTTTAGAGGGGAGAATACTTAGTATGATTCAATAATAATGTTGATAATTCTTACAAGTTCATGTAAATTACAAAGCTTTTTACTATTTGAACTGCATCATATAGTCATAAAAGAACAATGTCAGCCCTGGCCAGCATGGCTTAGTTGGTTGGAATATCATCCCATGACTGGGGTTTGTGGGTTTGATTCCCAGTCAGGACACATACCGCTGGGGTTGCAGGTTCAATCCCTAGTCCTAGTGCATAGGGGAGGCAACCAATCAATGCTTCTCTCTTGTACCAATGTTTCTCTCTTCCATCCTTTCTCTCTAAAAGCAATGAAAAAAACCTCTTAAGGATAAAAAAAAAAGAAACTTTCCCATCTTCTGTTCCTGAAAACAGACTCTTATTATCTGCAAAGTGGATACTGGAGAATAAGATGCCCTGAATCACTGGAACAGAACAGATAACTCTGAAGAAACTCGTTGATCCGTAGACACTTTCCAAAGTACCTGTGTAACTACTGCTGTTTACAAACTTAAAACAAAAATGCCTAAAATGCACTCTGCTCAGCCTGGGTATGCAATTTCCATAATCAGTGGGAGTTTTCTTTCAGGGAAGGGGGGCTAAATCAATAGATGAAATGTTATTCATAGAACAATAAGGACTACAAAAGGCTGTCGGCTGTACAAGCAAAACTTCAGGCCAATAAAGCTGCCAGGCAACCTGCCAATGAATATTTATTTAGAAGGTACCCTCTCAAAACACTTACGAAGTGTGTATAATTCTCAAGACGCTGTGACCTCATAAACACTGTCCCTTGTACCGAAACCTGGTCCCATAGACTCTGCTACTCCATTGAGACATGAAGTTATTAGCCTGCTTTCATGACTTCATCCAAAGATAAATGTCTTCCATCCAGTCATTTCTCTTCCTTTCTATGGCACTCCTGGCTGCTTAGCAGAGCTGTGTCAAATTTTATTGTTAATAGTTTTTACTTTGTATTTACTATGTAGTATTTTGCTCACAAGAATTCACACTCATTACTTGATTGCCATACAACTTATTAGACTAATATGATTGCTAAGCTCATTTTATAACAGAGGAGGATGAACAGTGGACTGAATAATTTTGCCAAAGTCACACATATGTATATGAATCAGTCTGGGTAAAGAGCCAAGGGTTATTTGATCTAAATTATCATGCTTTGCTGCCTTTTTAGTACCAGCCTATGATTGATCAAAAATGAGTGAAGAGTTGAAATATTAGTGTAATATATTCTAAGACCCTTACTAAATATGAACATTATTTATTCACTTGATAATAGACTCAAAGATATGTCTAATCGAGACTCTGCCTGAGAAGGAGTAAATACTGTGTTTCTTAGGGATAAAGACATTGCAACATGTTTTCTCAGTAAGGATGAAAATAGAATAGTTCCCAAAAAATATTTTCAGTGAAGAATGAATGAACAGTTTTCCAATTCAGCATGTAAGAATCTTGGAAGTCAACACTCCATCCTAGTAAGTAAAAGGCTGAGCAAACTGAAAGATCAGCAGTCCTCCTTAGATGTGTAAAAGTGAAATCACAGAACAAACTGCTACTCCCCAAATTGGAACAACCCACAGGTGAATACAGAGAATCACAACTTACTGGAGCAGAAACCTATGAGCAGGAACCTGGGAAGCCCGAGTTGTAATTAATGAATTGCTGGAGGCTCAGCACAGACATCTCTGAGATTGAAAACTTCAGAGGACCAAGGCATAGGAGCCCTGCCCCCAATTTTGTTAGTTTTATCTCCAAGATCTCTCTTAGGTCTTCACAGGGAATATAGAGAAAAATCCCATTGTACTTTTGGCAAGAAGAGGGGGGAAAAGAACTTGAAATATGCCGGAACATTCTGTTCTTTTTCACAAGGTCTGACCCCAGGGAAACTATTTAACCAGAGCCTAAACTACCGGGCTATTATGAGAGCCTAACTAAGGTTAGAGAAGGTAAATAAATACCCGACTCAGCCAGCTCTAGCTTCCTGTCCCACCTAAGCCCTAGGGGCAGTGGAGTGATAAACACCAGTGAAGTTCAAAGTCTTGAAGCACCGGCTCACTAAAATGTTGAGACCTAATCATAGGACTGTAGAATAATTTCCCTTCCCTACATCATTAAATTATTTACTTACAGTTGTTCTTTATTAGGTGCTCATGCCCAGCTATCAAGAAAAAATTTACAAGACCGATTTAAAAGCAAGCATAAAGTTTGAAGAGACAGAGTAGGTATCAAGACCAAACTCATATATGGCTACAATATTGGAATTTTATGACCAGGATTTTAATCAACTATGATTAACACACTAAGGCTGTACTTAATAAAGTTGACAAAGTAAGAAAAGTTGATGAAGTGTAAGAAAGTGTTGACAGGTGATCTAAGCACGAAGATAGAAATTCTAAGAAAGAACTAAAAGGAAAGGCTAGAGACAAAAAAAAAAAAAATGCTGTAACAGAAATGATGAATTTAATTGGTTTATTAGACTGTACATGCCTAAGGAAAAAATGTCTGAGTTTGAGGATATCTGAATGGATATCTCCCAAGCTGAAAAGCAAACAAACAAACCAAAAAGGCTGAAAAAAAAAAAAAAAACAAAACAGAATATTCAAGAAATGGGGGACAACTACAAAAGGTATAACTGACATGTAATGAAAATACCAGATGGAAAAGAAACAAGAAAACAAAAAAAATTTGGAAAAATTATGACTGTGAGTTTGTTTCCTTAAATTAATGTCAAACACCAAACCACAGATCCAGAAAGCCCAGAAAAAAACTAAGCAAGATGAATACCAGAGACAAAAATGATAAACAAAGAATCACTACATGTAGGCATAACATTTTCAAAGAAACTAGAGAGTAAAAACACCTTTACTTAGAAGGGAGCTAAGAAGATAAGTTACCTGACTTCTCAGAAACCATGTGCACGGAAAGAGAGTTGAGTGAAATATTTAAAATGTTGAAACAAACAAACAAAAAAACAACCTGGAATTATCTGTCCTATGAATTATATTTCAAAAGTGAACATTTTTCCAGACAAGCAAAAATTGAGGGAATTTTTTTGCCAGTGGGCCTGCCTTGCAAGAAATGCTAACAGATCTTTAGAGAGAAGGTAAATCTTATTAGTAAGAAACTCAGATCTTCATGAAGAAAAGAACATTAAAAAGGGAATAAAGAAGACAAAACGTTTATTTTCCTATGTTTGATTACTCTAATAAGATATCAGTTAAGTCCATGGAGAAGCACACAGAGGTTAAAAGTGTTAATTGACAATAATAGAGACACTAGATGATTAATATTCAACTTATGCATAACAGGGGTCCCTACAGAAGAAAACTAAATGTATGAAAGAAAAAGATTTCAAGGGTACAATTAGATAAAACTTTTCTCAACTCATATTTAGAAAATTGAAAGAATGCACCATGTCCAAAGGGAAAAGAACTGATCCAGTCAAATTAAACCAAGGTAAAAACTAATAACGCCCTGACAGGTGTGGGTCGGGGGGTTGGGCAGTGCCCCGCAAACCAAAAGATTGCCAGTTCAGTTTCTGCTCAGGGCACATGTCTGGGCTGCAGGCCAGGCCCCCACCTGGGGGTGTGCAAAAGGCAACAGATCAGTGTTTCCCTCTTGGTCTCTCCCCTTTCCCCCCCTCTAAAAATAAATAAATAATTAATTAATTTATAGAAATTGATAATGATAGGGAGCTACAGAGATATAAATAAACCTTTGGCCATCTAAAAAAAATTAAGTCTAACCTAAGGGGGAAATCATCATATTTTAGTAAAAAATGGAAAATGGGAGGATAATTACTATGAATTCCCCAAAGAAAGACAATATGAGCCCCTCAGGGTTTTATATCATGGCAATAAGGAGAAGGGCTAACAGATGATGTTTTTACTCATTTAAGATGCCATGAAATATAGTGATCACACACCATTCTTGAAAAGACCTACTGGGAATAAACCAGCAAAATTAGACATGAATGAAAAAGCTGTGCCAAAGAACTTATGGCAAGCACTGAATGCACTTCAGTATAAGGTTAAATAGAAATATCAGTGGGAATTTGTATATATATACATGAGATAAAATTTTATCATTTAGAAGTTTATAACATTTTATCGTTTATACTCTAAAATTATAAAAAGGGTAAAAGAGATGAAGTGTAAGAAGAGCAAAAATGTGACATTTAGAATTAGTAAGATAATCATTATCAATTAAATAATATCATAAATATAAAGGAAACCTGTAGTGGATTACAAATATAACAACCCTAGAATATAACAAGTTAGCTTCAGAAAAAGGAGAAAAGAGGTGGAAGGTACTGGAAGTATACTAATTATATCATTATGTAGAGTGAAGAATCAATGCATATACTTGAAAAATAAAATTTACTCACTATAATATTACTGCTCTAGAGCTAACCACAAAAAGGATAAACCAAAATTTTCTGAAAGAGCACATAAACACATAAAAAGGAAAGCAAACACCATCCTACAGTAAAAGACAGAAGGCAAAGAAAAGAAAGTAAGAGGAGAAAAACAACAAAAGCAAAAACAAGCATTAAAAAATAAAAAGAAAGGTAATATCTATCTACAATAAAAATAAATAAATGTATGTAAATTTATTATCATAATATATAAATGCCCAGCTTTAGCTTAGCTCAGACAGCAAAGCCACATTATGTATTCATGAAAGACAGTGTCATAAAATGTGGGGGTGAACACTGTAATGTCATTCTGTAAATAAAACATGAATTGTCAGGAAATCTCATAGGCAAAGAGGAAACCAAGTGTATTGAAACTTATCTTCTTGCCATACTGTGTCAAGGTATACGTTTGGCTTGGATGCTCCAGGCAAAGTGTTTCAGAAGAACAAACTTGCTCCATAACACTTTCATGTTTGTAAAGACAGGAGGAGAGGAGCAGTAAGGAGCTTCCAGTCCAAGAAATTGGTCTTCTTTCAGGGGACCTGCAGAATTCTATCCTGACACCAACTTGTTTGTTCAATCAGATAAATTATACATTAGGAAATGTAAGGACATATTTTAATACATATTAAACTAACCCGAATCTGTGAGACACATCGTTGCTTAGCTACCTAAATGTGGAAAGGAATGAGCTTCCAGGACACTTTGCTTTGAATCCACTAAAGTGTATCTAATGAAAAATTAGTCAAAACAGTTAAAAATCAAAGGATAGTCCTAATAAATAGGTAATGGAGGCAATGTCAAATACTGCAAACTTTGGTACAAACCAAGGTTCAAATTCAGGGCAAAACACATTTAGGAAACGGTTTATAAAATTTATGTAGAATAGTATAATCCACAGTAAATTCCTAACACTTATGTTCAAGTGTCTTAAAACATTCACAATAATTGACTTCCTATTCAGGCGTAGCTAGATCACCAATCAGGTTATCAAAGCAGAAATATTACAGGTGACATTATGTCCTCATCATGCGAGGAAACTAGAAACTAACAATTACAGATCAAAAGAAATTAAAGGCTTGAAAACCCTACTCTTTGGAAATAGCAACGAATAGCAGTGATGATAATGATTATGGCAATGGTAAGTTATTTAAAAATTACAAAATATTTAGAAACTTTTTGTCTTAGTTTTTTTTTAATTTTATGTAAGAAAATAAAGGTAAAGCACTAAAATATGCCTGTCATTTAGTAATTGCTCTATACATGTTAAATTTTATTATAAATTGATGATAATATTGATGATTTTCAGTAAGAGAGTTGACTATGTTATAGTACTTTTTGACTGGCAGCTCTTTCTTTCAACTTTTCATCTTTGTTAGGGACCGGAAGTATTTTGATAATTACCTAATCCACAAATTTTTTGGTTATACATATATAACTTTTATTTTATTTCCATATCATTTTAGATAAGAGTATGTACATTGAGTTTCATAAGGGCAAAGACAATTTATTTCTAATCTCTTTTATCTCCACAGTTAACCCAGCATCCACTGGCAGGAAAGAAATGTTAAATGCACAGTAAATAATTAATTACATACTTTAGTAAGAGAATAACTCTAACTTGGGAAAAACATTTGCTGTTCATAAAGAAGATACCGACTGACACAGATTTGTCCTGGTGGTGTGGCCTCTGCAACGGAACGCCATGTGGGGAACAGTGAGGTGATAATCACCATGGACATCAACCAGGGGGCAGGACTCTCCAGGCTCTTACTTCCACCAGAATGTATAAGATTCAGAAGGCAAGATGCCTTCATGTCTATTCCTCGCTCCGTCCATTTCACCTAGTACCATTCTAGCCATTTAGCAAGAGCCTGGCAAATAGTCATACGAACAAATGAAAAAAGGAATAAATTCTGACATGGATGCATGCACTCCTATCTCATTCTCAGAACGGGTTAATGTGTCAATGACTCTTCCGCATAAGAGGCCAACTTTCTAATTACTCATATTTGGAAATACATGGAACTAATAAAGTGAAAATTTGCATTAAATCCATAGATAAAATTAATTCTGTATCATCCTTTGTATACTAGGACACCAACGTGTTTGGTCGAGTTATTCCCCTACCTTGCACTGCTAGGCATTAGTTCCCTAACGCCTCTGTCCCTGCCTGACCCCAAAGGTCATCTTAGGACAGGATCTCTACTCAGCTTTCTGTTTCCCAGGCTCATCGTCACTCACTGCAACTGGTGATCACTCTACCGCAATTACTATAAACATCTGCAGAATGAGTGAATGAGTGAGTGGGCTAGTAAGAATTTAATTCTCTGTTTAAAAATGAAATTGATCATTCTGTAGACTTTTTAAGTGCCTATGTCTTGAAATGTGCTTATTAACCATGTCACTGTGCATGAGCCAGCTTAGAACTTGTTTTCTTTTAAGATTAATATTGCATACCTCAATTCTAGTTCAGTATATCACCATGCAATTACCTTTCTTCTTCACATCTTTCCACTGTGCATAATTCAATACAATTATCAGGAAATGTGAGAGAAAGAGAGAACAGTCTGATAGGGCAGCAGTGTGGGATGGAAGGAGTCTCTTGGGACTGGGACTGGGATGAACCTTCTCAGGGATGCTGCTTAGCCCACATTGCAAAGGACTTAATGGTGTAACTTGTTTCCAGTGTTTTTAGAGCAGAAACTTGTGAATAAATAGGACACCAAAATACTGCAACAGAATCATTTTGACTTGAACCTCCCATTTAGGAGTAGAAATGAGTTAATTTTGCAAAGCATTGGAATACATTTTGTGGCATTTATTAAGATAAAAACCTTTAATTAAAACTTGAAATACAGAATACTCTTAATTGCCATAAATTAAAGCAAATTCTCTGCATTTTTATTGCAATAAAATATTCGATCTCATGAAGGTGAACTCAGATTGTAGTACAATGATCTAACTTTGGCCTGATTCACTTTAATTGCTCTCCTAATTGTAAGAAACAAACATAGTGTACATGGATGGGGCTAAAGAATATATATATTCATTAAAACTCAGGTTATAGAACCAAAAGCATGTGTCACTAAATAAGTGAGCCCTAGAATTAGATATAAATGTGTCTTTCCATATAATTAGTTAAACTTGAACTGAACAAAATGTTTAATAAGTCTAAATAGCAAAATTATATTTATATTACTACTTTTATCAAACTGTAGATCTTATTCTACCCTGAATTTCATTTACTTAGTATTGATAAGACTAGTAGGCTATCTAAGCTGACAATCATTAAAGCTATTTTTTTCTGTTTAAAATAAACAGACAAGAAAGTTTAGATCATAAGAGTATTATTAGTAGCAGCAACAACAGTTCAAGTTTACTGAATATATACCATGTGCCACTTTTTTCCTTCTGTTACATTACTCTCACAACAATCCCTTGAAGTATACATTATTTTTCTTTTCGAGATGAAGAGACTGTCTCCTGATTTGGCCAAGGTCATGTAGCTAGTATGTAGGCTATTAACAAAGACAGTTAGATTCAAGAGCCTGCTCTTTTAACCACTACACTGTAAATGTATCAGTGCAGATGTATTTGAATTGACCATGATAAATTAATTTACTATAGGCAAGTTCATCAAAGAATGGTTTGCAATCTAGGTGCTGATTCACTATTTGATAATAAAACATTAAATTTGCCAGCAAGCCAGTAATTTGATCAGCCCATGTTTCTTCCTGATGGAAAGTTTGACACAAAAGTCCAAATGGTTGAACCTTAAGTGCTTTGTAAATATTGAATCTGAACAAGAGAGATGAAATACCATTGAGTATTTCTATCAAGTTTTAGTAGCATAATCAATAGGACCTTTACTTGGAGAATTTTAAAGAAATAGTACCATTAATCTAAGGTTGTTTCTGTTTGATATTCTTTTTCTAGACATTATAACATTTTACCACTTAGCGTGATTCATTTGTCACTTCCAAACTCTTTAAAATAAATGCTTAGGAATTTTTAAATTTCCTTGTTTGAAACTTTTCACTTGTGGCAACAGAGTATATGAATCATTTTTATTAACAACATTTTTAAGTATTTGTACCCTTGACTAACTTTCACACAACAAAAAAAAAATGAAGTTATACTCTTTAATCCCTTAGAAAGTCCACATATCTCTGTCAATTCTGGATAAAACTCAGACAATGTTGCAAATGAAAAATGAAATTAAAAGTATCCTGAAATGTCAAATTAAACATATATTAATCTATTAAACATCTAGTAATCACTCAGAGTCTCCAAACTTATCTTAAAAGTTAATTAACAGAAATTACAGGGATGCAAAATTCCTAGAAGAATCAGAAATGTAGGCAATAGTATTTAGTAGGATAAATCAAACAATGGAAAGAGCTTGTTACAGCTCAAAGTCCTGTGCTAAATTCTGCATCACCTATGACCCAGAGGCAAGAACAGGAGAAACAACCACAGAAGGGCAAAGTAGCATGGATGAGATTATCATTAATTTGGCTTCCTTTTAAAATTAGATACACTTTTCAGAAGCCTATGTATGGGCTTTCAGGAACACCTGTTAATAATTCTAGCTATTACCTACAGCAATCATCTCAATATCGCTTCTAGTCATTAATTTTAACATATTTTATTTTCATTGCCAGGGCTGCACTTTCTATTTTAACCAATATTTTTTTTCATGCCATTAAAAATATATCAATTCTTTATATAAAACAAGAAAATTTGAAAAATGTTCAAGTAAAAAATTTCAAGCAATCATTTCTTTAACCAATACAAAACAAATTCAAAGTACTGATATATATCCCCTCTTTTATATTCAACTCAATGCTTGGTTTATACTTCATATACTATAGTTTATGTTTTTTGTTTTAACACTATTTTCTGAATAATTTTTTATACTACAAATCTTCACAAACAACTTGCATCAGGGCAGCCTAAGGTTCCCATTGAATGCAAAGATCATTCTTTGAGCATAGTTGTTGAGTATTTTTGGTTGAGTAAAATCTTTATAAGTAACAATACAGTGATTGTGTGTTTTACATTCATAGTCATACACATCTCAGACTGTTACTTTGGAATGGATTCTTAAAGATACATCTATTTGGATAAAGGATTTTTTAAAATCCTGTTTTTATTATTATATGAAATTTGTATCATTTCCCACTTTCACTCTTTTCTCGTACACAAAAGTGTATGAAAGTATCCACTCTTCTTTACCTTTATTAGTACTTGTACTAGTTGAGGTTGTCCAGAGACACAGAACCATTGACATAGATATAAAAGGTTAGTCAAGATGTTCGTTTGGTATTTTCTGTAAGATGGATTTGGTAGCACTTAGCTGTCTTCAATTATATTTGAAACAATTTTGTTAGATTGTATTGTCATAGCTGTCATATCAGCGTGCATTAAAAAGAACTTATCAAAGTTGGTAAATTTTTTTGTAGACATTTTAATATAGAAGTTGGAAAAATATGCAATATTTTTGCATATATGCTTAATTATTTCAAGAAACTTAAAAATGCAATTGAAACACAAAAGATTTATGCGATGTATGGAGAAGGTGCTGTGATTGATTGAATGTGTTGAAGTGGTTTGCAGAGTTTCTTTGTTGGGGATTTCCCACTGGACAATACTCCATGGCAATTGAAGTTGATAGTTATTAAATCGAGATATTAATTGAGAAGAGTCAATGTTACACCATGCAAGGAGATATCTGACATACTCAAAATACCAAATCAATAGTTATTGGTGAAAATAAAAATATGTCTCTTATTTTATGGAAATAACTAAATGAACTTTTGGGGCAACCCTATGTATCATATGTATGTGTGTTTATGTATATGTATATATACAGGATGAGGCAAAAGTAGGTTTACAGTTGTGAGTACACAAAACAGGGTTTATTCTTATATTATTATATATTAATTATTGTATTGTTTTCCATACAAAAAAGTGTAAACCTACTTTTGCCCCACCCTGTGTGTGTATACACACATATATACATACATTATTTAGTACCAAGAATATATATACTTACTTATAAAGAATTAGGTTATGTGATCATGAAGACAATTTGTTTCTCTTCTTATTTCAACAGACTTGTTTTTGAGGTACAAGAGTCCTGTTTATTTTTATTCTTTATACTCTAAATATAACACACAGTTTATTATATGTGTTTAAATACTACTTTCATTTTGCTTAACATTTCTAATAATTTCACATGTAATTTTAATTGACTACATTTTAAGCATGACTGTACCCAAGAATGGTTATCTCTATTTCATCTGAACATTATAGAATAAGTAATGCCTGGCAACTTGTCAAAGTAGTTAATTCTCTTCATAGAGTGTGGATTTCTGTCAGCTTCACTGTTATATTGTGGCACTTGTTTACATTATTTATATTTTTTAATTCAGTGCTTGTATATTTTAGCCCCCTCTAAATACATCTCACACAAACTACTTTCAGTGAGGACATGGTCAACAAAGGCAAGAAAACTGTCACAAATAAAAATGTGTAGAATGAAAAGGATGCTCATGGGTGGATGTACGAGTTCTGTACAGAATGTATCCAGCCATGTAATATGAAAAATAGAGACATTTATTGAAGAAAATACAAGCAACATCATACATAGGACAAGGATGCCTCAGTGCCCTTCAAAGTAGGCACTTTGGGACCTCACACAGTTCTCCCAATCACCATCAGCTGTCCCACGGTATTTTCCTTAATCTCATCAATGGTCTGAAATCTCATTGCTTTCAGAGGTGATTTTAATTTTGGGAAAAGCCAGAAGTCACAGGGCACCAAATCTGGGTTTTAGGGGGCCTGAGTCACCTGGGTGATTTGATGTTTTGCTAAAAAACTCTGCATGAAATTTGGTGCATGCGTGGGCATATTGTCATGATGAAGCTGCCATTCACCAGTTCCTCATAGCTGCAGCCTTCTGAATCATCTGAATAGTTTCTGCAAAGAAATATTCAAGCTTAACAGAAAATTTGATGTAGGTTTGTTGCTCTACTCGGTCATTTTGAATGCCACGGGAACACAGTACACGTGCCCACTAAATGGCACCTGCCACCCCACTGACTAGTACAATAAAACCCTCATTGTTCCCACATGTGCACTCCAGGCCACTCTGCTTTGCTGCCAGGTTACATCAATGTTACACAAACCATTCTCTTTATGTTAACAATAACTGTATGTTTCGTGGAGAGACCACGCAATATTGATTGATAAAGCTGACAAGGGACTAACTAACTAATCTGGGGGTAGTTGAACCTACCTCTAAGAAAAGTAAAGGCAAAATTAAATGAATAGGATTATATCAAAAAAAGGAAAAGAAACTGCCAACAAACGAGAAGGCAACCAAACGAATGGGAGAAGATATTGACCAACAACAGCTTTGGAGGTATTCAAAATATATAAAGAATTTATACATTTATCCTTTATACATGTTCCCTGAAGGCCCTTTCCCTATTTCCTCCCATTATTCCTCTCCCCCTTCCCCTGTGATTACTGTCAATTTGCTCTTTAATTCAATGTCTCTGGTTCTATTTTGCTTGCTTGCTTGTTTGTTTTGTCGATTAGGTTCCACTTATAGGTGAGATCAAGTGGTATTTGTCTTTTACAACCTGGCTTATCTCACTTTCACATTATGCTAAAGCCAAAGGGGGTAGGTTCTAGTGGGGGAGGTGGGGATGGGTGGGGTTGGGGGGTGTGGTGGGAGAAAATAGAGACAACTGTACTTGACAAACAACAAAAAAAATTATAAAAATTTAGTTACAAAAATTTACTTGCACAATCACCATTGGATAGAGTCATAACTAATTAAACAAGTATAATGAAAAAAATGTAAAAGTTGTTCTGGGAGGGTGGAAGGATCGGACAAAAGAGAAAAACTCACTGGCATGGACAACAGTGTGGTGATTATAGGGACAGGGGGTGAGTGGAGGTGGGAGAGGGTACACAGGTAAAAATGGTAATGGAAAAACTACAATGAAAAATAAACTATTAAAAATAATTTTTAAAAAATGTATAAAGAACTCATACAACTCAACACCAAACAAACAATTCAATGAAAACTTAGGCAAAGGACCTGAACAGACACTTCTCCCAAGAAGACATACAAATGGCCAACAGATATATGAAGAGATGCTCAACTTCACTAGATAAGGAAATGCAAATTAAAATCATAATGAGATATCAACTTGCACCTGTTAAAATGCCTATTATCCATAAGACAAGCGACAACTAGTGTTGGACAGGTTGTGGAGAAAAAGGAATTCTTATTCAATGCTGTTGGGAATGCAATCTGGTACAAACACTATGGAAAACAGTATGAAGTTTCCTTAAAAAATTAACAATAGAGTGACCATATGACCCAGCAACCGCTCTCCTGGGATTCCACCCCAAAGTTTTGAAAACATTTATTCACAAAGATATATGTTGCCCTATGTTCATAGCAGTGTTATTTGCGGTGGCCAAGACATGGAGACAACCAAAGTGTCCTTCCATAGAAGGCTGGGAAAAGAAGATGTGAGATATATACACACACACACACACACACACACACACACACACACACACACACGCTATGCAATTACTACTCAATCGTTAGGAAAGATGAAATATTGACATTGGTGACAACATGGATACACCTTGGGAATATTATGCTAAGCAAAATATTAAGCTAAGTCGGTCAGAAAAAGCTAAGAACCATATTATTTCACTCATACTTGGGATATAAAACTGAGACTCATAGACACATGCAGACGACAGCAGGGTGGCTACTGGAGGAGGGGGAAGGAGTGGTACAGGGTAAAGGGGGACGAATACCTGGTGACAGAAGGTGATTTGACTTCGCGTGGTGGGCGCACAATGCATGTTTCATAGAAAGGTACACTTGAAACCTATGTAACCATATTAGCCAATGTACCCCCAATAAATGTAACGAAATAATTAATAAAAAAAGAAATGGCTCTTGATAAGAAACATTAAGAGCTCCAACTTACACTCATTATTCTGCTTCCTGTTCACATTCATTCTTCTACTTAAGGAATAGTCAAAACTACCTCAAAATAACACGTCTTTCTCATATTGTGAAGGATTAATGTTAAAAAAAACAATTATTGTGGCTTTTAAGGAAGAAAAGTTATTGTGCCTGACAGAACAAATGGAGCTCTATAATCATGTTCAAACAACTGACTCAGAGATCAGTCCCTCGATTTCACCTAATTATGAGTTCTAAATTTCTCCAAGTGTAAATATGTGTGTGACTCTCTACTCTCCACACTTGTGTTTGGTTGCCTATACACACAACTGTCATTCATTGTTGTTGCCACAGCAAAATTCTTGGCACAGATCAGCAGGCTGGGTCTACTGAGCTCCAACGTGTAGTACGTGAGACATCCCTGGAATTGTTATTATAAAATGGTCAGTGTACTTGGTATGTATCCTATTCTTTTTCCACAGCTTGTACTGCACTCTCTGGAGCCACTAGAAAGGAGACATTTTCACAGCAGAGCATTATTGAAATCTGGGAGAGAATGGGTCACTGTTGGGGCACAGAGGATACCTGATCTCAGGGTACCAGTAGGCTTGGCTGAGAGTTTACTAGCAGAACTTCCTCTTTGAGGAAGGAAAATAACCTTGATAATGAGTTTTAAGTTTTCTCTTTATTTTATATTTCCATGTTCTTTTTTAAAATTATATTTTATTAATTATGCTATTATAGTTGTACTAATTTTTCCCCTTTGCCTCCTCCATTCAGCAACCCCCATTCCCTCAGGTAGTCTCCCCACCATTGTTCATGTCCACAGGTCAGGCACATAATAGTTCTTTGGCTACTCCCTTTCCTATACTGTACTTTACATCCCCAGGGCTATTCTGTACCTACATATTTGTATTTCTTAATCCCCTCATATCCTCACCCATTCCTTCACACCCCCCTCCAATCTGGCAACCATCAAAATGCTCCCTGTATCCATCATTCTGTCTGTTTTTCTTGTTTGCTTAGATTTTTTTTTCAGATTCAGTTGTTAATAGATATATACTTATTGCCATTTGTTCACAGTTTGGATCTTCTTCTTTTTCTTAAGTAAGTCCCTTTAACATTTCTTATAATAATGGTTTGGTGATGATGAACTCCTTTGGTTTTTTCTTGTCTGGAAAGCTCTTTACCTACACTTTTTATTCTAAATGATAGCTTTGCTGGGTAAAGCAATCTAGGCTGTAAGTCTCTGCTTTTCATGACTTTGGATATTTCTTGCCAATCTTTTAGCCTGCGAAGTTTCTTTTGAGAAATCAGCTGATAGTCTTATGGGAACTCTCCTGTGGGTAACAAACTTCTTTTCTCTTGCTGTTTTTAAGATTCTCTCTTTGTCTTTAACCTTTGGTATTTTAATTAAGATGTGTCTTGGAGTAAGTCTCTTTGCTTCTATGTTTTTTGAGATGGTCTTGTCTCTCTGTACTTCCTGGACTTGCATGTCTATTTCCCTGACCAAATTAGGGAAGTTTTTTTCACTATTTTTTCAGATAGCTTTCCTATTTTTTGCTCTTTCTCTTCTACTTCTGATACCTCTATGATGTGAATGTTGGACTTCTTGAAGTTGTCCCAAGTTGAGGCTGTTTATACTATCCTCATTTTCTTGGATTCTTTTTTCTTCTTGTTGTTCTGATTGGTTATTTTTTGTTCCTTATGTTCCAAATCACTGATGTGATTCTCACCATCATTCACTGTACTGTTGTTTCACTATAAATTGTTCTTTATTTCAATTAGTGTATCCTTCATCCCTGAATGTATATTTTGAACGTTGCTGAGGTGCTCACTAAGTTCCTTGAGCATCCTTATAACCAGTGTTTTGAACTCTGCATCTGATAGATTGCTTATCTCCATTTCTTTTAGCTTTTTTTCCAGAGTTTTGGTCTGTTGTCTCATTTGGGCTATATTTCTTTGTCTCTTTGGTTTGACAGTCTCCTTGTTTTGACAGCCTCCCTGTGTTTGTTTCTATGTAGTAGGTAGAACTGCATTGACTCCATGTCTTGGTAGCATGGCCTATGTAGTAGGTATCCTATATGTTCCTGTAGTACAGCCTCCCCTCTCAACCAAGCTGCATACTTGAGGTGCACCCTTCACATGGGCTGAGTACACCCTCCTCTTGTAGTTGACCCTTGGTTGCTTTTGGCAGATCAATGGGAGGGATTTACCCAGGCATTCAGCTGCAAGGACTGGCTGTGACCACTTACCATCAACCTCAGCCCTCCATGGAGGATCAACTGTGCAGGGGCATGGTGGTGGTGCTCCAATGTGGTCTGTAGCTGTCCACTGAGTGTGCCGGCCCTGGAGTTTCCTGGGTGGTGCAGGCCAAGGTTAGCTGCAACCTGTATTTTTCCCAGGGATACCCTGCCTGAGTTATAAGGCAATCTGAGATGGCTGCTGCTTGTGCTGGGTTGGGAATTTCCCAGGTGAAGCCAAGCTGTGATTCTAGGCTCACTGCTGCTAGTGCCAGACCTGGGGCTCACTGAGGCCAGCTGATGCTTGTTTGAGATGTTTAGGAAGTTGTGCAGCCTGAACCAAGACCAGCCATTCATATGGAAACACAGCTTGGGTGGACCCATAATTTGGGTGGGGCGGAGTCTCTGGATCTTCAAGGCAGGTCAAACAGTGCTAGCCAGTTGATGGAGTCTCAGGTATGACACCAGCTTGAGGGCTCAGTGGCTCTGTGAGGGGAGGGTTTAGAAAGGGGGCGATGGCCTCTGCCTGCCTTGATGCCAAACACTTGGGTTTCTCCCTGTATACTGCTGGTGCCTTTCAAGCAGCTACACTGGTGCTAGAGCTCAGAGGGAATAAGTCTGAGTAAGTGAGTCCATGTGTGGGTTCTTTAAGAGGAACTGCTTGGGGCTCCAGAAGTTTCTTCCACCAGCTCAATCCCTACTAGTTTTTGCAACCAGAAGTTGTTGGGACTTATCTCCCTGGCAGCGGAACCCTGGGCTGGGGGCCTGGTGTGGAGCTGGACTTACTTACTCCCGAGATATCCCTCCTGAATTTTTATCCACCACATGTTGGTGTGGGACCATCTCATTCCTCATCTGCATCCCTCCTACATGTCTGGATGGACGTGGTTGCTTTAATTCTGCAGTTGTCAAATTTTCATTTAAATCTATTTTTGATGGTTCTGAGTGCTGACTGTTCTATATTTTAGTTGTAATTTTGATGTCGTCATGCACACAGCGAGCCATGTCTGCCTATGCCACCATCTTGACTAGAAGTCTCCGTTATCTTAAAGAACATTGTATAACATTCCATGGCTTTTTCTTTTTCTTTTTTTAACTATCTTAACTATGGCTTCTTAATATAGTTGAAACATCATTCTTTTCATAATATATCCGAAAGCAGTACCCAAGAACTTTTTTATTTAGTAGATATTCCTAGAAAAAAATTTTGTTAACATTGATATTTAAATAATGAAGGCAATAGTCAAGTTGACAGGCCTTCATGTTTATTTGCAGAGATAGATATAGCTATAGGAAAGCCAGCGTTTGAAATGAGAGGTTATTTATGAGAGGTTAACAACAATTGATGTTACCAGCACGTGATCCTGCAATAATACCTCCCCCACTTTATTAATGCCTGACACTTTACTTTAGACCTCTGGTATGTTTTTTTTCTCATTTTTTAGTATATATGGAATAGAAACTTCCCACCACCATCAAATAAAGTTCAAATACCTTGCTTTGGCATATGATGTACACATAATTCAATCCCTGTCTCTCTGTTCAAGCTCATAATCCATTTTTCTCACATTTTTTTCATGCTTGAAGGGATCATATGATATCCACAACTAGACATTTGCAACCAAAAGTGAGTACTGGTTACTAATTATGCCAGGACAACAGATGTAAACTATAATGATCCCAGAAAATCTGGACATATTGTTACCATGTCACTTGCTCTGGATTTCATGTATCACTTGCAGTTTCCCAAATGTATCACACTATTCCCACATCTACATTCCTGATCATGTTACTCCTTATGACTGGATTGCATTGTCCCTTCTCTGATTAATACACCCATACAGCAAATTTGCTTCAAGGTCTAGTACAGTGAAATCTTTTCTGTACCACTACTGTGCCTAGTACATGACCTTTCAATGTACACATGTGTGCTGAATAGGTTGTCTAGCATCTGTCCCATTAGAGATGCCCAATAAAGAAAGAGATGGAAACATACTCTGTGGACTTAGAATTGTGAGTCACCTGTCTCACAGTACTGATAGACTGACCTGCCTCCATGAAAGAATTCTTTAATAAGAGAAGAAAAATATACATTCTGGGTGCCTTTCAGAAAAAAGAAAATGCATCATTTTAAATAGAAAAAGTTCAGTAAAGCAACATTAAGGAGTGAAAAGATTTTACCTTCACAGTTTCTACAAAGGTCCAGCCCCATCTGAAGCTATTAGTTAGGTTCCAGGAGTTGGTTTCTTCTTAGAATGAAGTATTTTGTTTTATTTGAATGAGCATAGTACTCATTTTGCATTTAGAATAAATTTCTAAATTAATTTTTTCACTCCCTCATGTCATCTGAAAGCATCTAAGGTAACACAATTTGCAACAATTTAAAAACAAATGGCTTCAGTTCAACTGGCCTATATTTTACACCTTTTAAAAAATTAACTGCTCTCACATCTCAATGTGATAAGTGTCAACCTTAACAAATTTCTCAGTGCCCAAGAAAATGAATGTAATTGTTCTCTTTCTATGATATATTGTGCATAATTGGCTTCCTCTCCCAAAGCAGCTGGAAAATATTCGCAAATTCTGAAAGAAGTCTGCATTTGCAGGCAGATCATAGGTTTAAATGTGTATTTTCACTTTAATGTAAGTTGTGACAAAAACAATATTAAGTTTTGTTTAATATAAAGAAACAAAAACAAATGGAAAAATTAATCATACTTTTGAGGAGTGTCTGTATATACATACATATATATGTACATACATAATTATCAAAAGTGCTGATGTGTATATGTATGTATATATGTACATATGAGGTTTATCTGAAAATTCCAGCCATTGTTAATATAACAAGAATGGTTTGCATCATATCAATGTCACCTGGCAGCCAAGGAGAGTGGACTGGAATGCATGTGCATGAACAATGACAGCTTCACTGTACTAGTCAGTGGGGGGCAGTACATGCTGTTGAGTGAACAGGTGTACTGTGTGGTTGTTGCATTCAAAATGACTGAGTGAGTAAAGCAACAAATCTGCATCAAATTTTTCATTACGCTTGCACATTCCTCCATGGAAACTATTTGGATGATTCAGAAGACCACAGCTGTGGGCAACTGGTTATTGACAGTTCCATCACCACAATGCACCTGCTCCTGCATCACATCTCATGCAGAGTTTTTTAGCAAAACATCACATCAACCAGGTAACTCAGGCTTCCTACAGCCCATATTTGGTGTCCTGTGACTTCTGACTTTCTCCCAAATTAAAATCACCTTTGAAAGGGAAGAGATTTCAGACTGTCAATGTGATTCAGGAAAATACAACAGGCAGCTGATGATGATTGGGAGAACTGTGTGAGGTTCAAGGTGCCTGCCTTGAAGAGAACCAGTGCATCATTGCCTGATGTATAATATTTCTTGTGTCTTCAATAAATGTCTCTAGTTTTCATATTATAAGGCTAGAACTTTCTGAACAGACCTTATATATAAATGTAGTGCTGTTGAGGTCAACTCTATAATGTTTATTTGATATTTCTATTACTGCAGTAGCAATTGCATGTCACTAAAAATGTTTTAATTCCAATTGGAATGTTAGAGTTCCATTTAGATATTTTCTGTAACCACTTAGAAACCCATGTGGGACATGGGTGCCAAGACTGATATTTATTCAACTAAAATTTATGGAGCACTTGTAACGTGTCAAATGTGCTGAGTGAGAACTCACACTCTATTTACCTAATTGTTCCCCCTTCATGTTGACTACTAGTATGCCCAAAATATCTTAGATAGTGACACAGTGCAACCAAATGAACTTGCCTATGTGAAATGCACCATTTACCTGCTACAAACAGAAAGTTGACTAATGTACCCAACTGCTGTCCTGTGGATCCATTACTCTATTTGTCCAGAGCCACGCTTCACACTGCCTATTTCCAGTCAATGTAACAGCAGAGCAAGGGTACCAAAGCCCATTCTTGACCATACTGAGACTCTTCCTGTCGAGGACTTGCCTCAAGGACTCCCCACTGCCCTGGCTGTATTTTCTTAGAACTTTGCTGTAGTCTTACACTTTTCATATGCCCCGCTATTTTTCACCAGTGTCAGACCTGCATCAATGCCTATAAGCTTCTTTGCCTTCTGCTCCATCTCTTTTTCTCTTCATTGGTACTTCTTCCAACAAATATCTTTTTTTTTTTTTTTCATTTAGTTTTGCTTTACAGATTCTTTTTTTATTTTTATTTTTTATTTTATTTTAATTGTTGTTCTTGTACAGTTTTCTGTCTTTTACTCCCATCCCAGCCCACCACCCCAGCCCTCTCCACCTCCCTCCCGTTTCTACGCCCCCTCTTGTTTTTGTCCATGTGTCCTTTATACTTGTTTCTGCAACCCTTCCCCTTTTTCCCTGATCTGCCCTCCCCTCTCCC
Organism: Anoura caudifer; assembly: GCA_004027475.1. NCBI lineage: Eukaryota > Metazoa > Chordata > Mammalia > Chiroptera > Phyllostomidae > Anoura > Anoura caudifer. Next base: position 68,040 of record PVKU01005375.1, on the reverse strand, counting down.
CTCTGGTGACTGTCAGTCTGTTCTCAATTTCAGTGTCTTTGGTTATATTTTGCTTGTTTGTTTGTTTTGTTAATAAGGTTCCTGTTAAAGCTGAGATAATATGGTATTTGTCTTTCACTTCCTGGCTTATTTCACTTAGCATGATGCTCTCCAGTTCCATCCATGCTGTTGCAAATGGTAGAAGCTCCTTCTTTCTTTCTGCTGCATAGTATTCCATTGTGTAAATGTACCATAGTTTCTTGATCCATTCATTTACTGATGGGCACCTAGGTTGCTTCCAACACTTGGCTATTGTAAATTGTGCTGCTATGAACATAGGGGTGCATAGGTTATTTTGGATTCGTGTTTCAGGGTTCTTAGGATATAATCCTAGCAGTGGGATTGCTGGGTCAAAAGGTAGATTCATTTTTAGTTTTCTTAGAAAATTCCATACTGCTTTCCATAGTGGCTGCACCAGTCTGCAATCCCACCAGCAGTGCACTAGGGTCCCCTTTTCTCCACAACCTCTCCAACACTTGTTGTTTGTTGCTTTGTTTATGATGGCCATTCTGACTGGTGTGAAGTAGTATCTCATTGTGGCTTTAATTTGCATCTCTCTGATAGCTGGCTATATTGAGCATCTTTTCATGTGTCTCTGGATCCTCTGTATGTCCTCCTTGGAGAAGTGTCTGTTCAAGTCCTTTGCCCATTTTTTGCCCAAGCAATTGGGTTGCTTGTCTACTCAGAGTGGAGTCATGTAAGTTCTTTATATATTTTGGAGATTAAACCCTTGTCTGAGGTATCATTGGAAAATATGTTTTCCCATACAGTCGGTTCTCTTTTTATTTTAATACTGTTTTCCTTAGCCGTGCAGAAGCTTTTTATTTTGATGAGCCTATTAAAGTACCAGTGGCATATTTCACAGACATAGAACAAACACTTCAAAAATTTATATGGAACCATAAATGACCCTGAATTACTGCAGCAATTTGGGAAAGAAGAGCAAAGTAGGAGGGATCACAATACCTGATACCAACTGTATTACAAGGCTACTGTAATCAAAACAGCTTGGACTGGCATAAAAACAGGCACATGGACCAGTGGAATAGAACAGAGAGCCCAGAAATAAATCCAAGTCTCTATGGTAAATTAACATTTGACAAAGGGGGCAGCAACATAAAATGGAGTAAAAATAGCCTCTTCAACAAGTGGTGTTGGGAGAACTGGACAGCTACGTGCAAAAAAATGAAATTTGAGCACCACCTTACACCATACACAAAAATAAATTCAAGGTGGATAAAAGATTTAAATATAAGCCGTGACACCATTAAAGTCCTAGAGGAGAACATAGGCAGGAAAATCTCAGATATTTCACACAGCAACATTTTTACTGATATGTCCCCTAAAGCAATGGACATAAAGGAGAGAATAAACAAATGCGATCTCACCAACAAACATCTTCAACACTCATTTCAATTTCCTCATCTCAAAAGCCTCTGGAAACACACTCGATTTGCACATACCTTGAGAAATTTATACATCACCTTACCTAAATCCCCATCATATTTGAGCAGATACATGCTGGGTACTGCTGCCTCTGGAGCACCCAGTGCCACTGTTCACTTCCCAATCCCACCAAATTTTTGGAGGCCAGTGGCCTCATTGAAAATGTGTGTGTGTGTGCGCATGTGTACACACACATATATGCTTACCATATATATATATATATGCTTTTGCCAGAGAAAAAACACTTGCACACAAATATAATATACAGTGTATATTTTCAAAGGTTTTATGTGTTAAGAAAACATAAGTAAACGTTACTTTTTAAGGAAAAAAGCTGTCAAAATTATACTTAACTATAATTTTATATTGATAGGATGTTATTAAGATAATTGGTGAAATCTGAACAATTTATATAGATTACGTAATAGTCGTGAATCGGTGTTAATTTTCTAATTTTGGTAATTACACCATGGTAATGTGAGAGAATATACTAGTTTAATAGGAAGACATTGAAATATTTACAGGTTAAAAAGTATCATGTCTGAAACTTACTCTAAAACAATTCAGAAAAGATTAGATGTACATAATAGAGAGAGAGAAAAAAATACTGTAAAATAGTAACTTTGAGAAATCTGAGTGAAGGATCCATGGTAATTCTTAGTAATATTACAACTTTCTATAAGTTTTATATCTCAAAATAAAAAGTTAAAAAAATTAATCATAAGTGATAGCCCAAAACATACTTTTTTAGTGTCATTTTATTTGAAGCATATGGGACTAATTGCCTTCATTCATTAACTTAGCCCAAAATACTCACTTGAACAGTGTTACTTACTATTGTATTCTAGGCCTTAATGAGTTAATAGCAACTGCAGATAGATAATGATTGACCCTTAAAATTACCAATAGAGAGCAGGCTAACAGCTTGGTGGTTGGGGGATGAGTGGGGGTGAAGGAATGAAGGGGAAAAATAAAAAAAATCATGGACACAAACAACAATCTGATGATTGTGCATGGGAGGGGTGGGTGGAGGTGGAGAGAGTATAGGAATGATAAATGATAATGAAAAATTATAATAAAATAACAGTTTTTAAAAGGAAACTCAAAATAAAAAAGAAATATAAAATAAATCCACAGGTAAAAATGTGCTATTGGTAATCATGTTCAGAATAATCAAGTTTCTAACGGGTTCATCTTTAATCAATAAGCATGCATGGCTGCAGATGACTATGCATCTGTGTGTTGCATATAATAGAAGCAAAGACTTTTTGACTAAATCATAGCATTTGTATGTCTTCTCTTTTTCAGCTTTTGTTTTTTAAGTTTTCAGCAATATCTCCTGTCACCTTGGGAATATCACTGGAATTTTCCCATTTCTGGCATCCATAAAACAGATGACTGTCAAAATTACAGAAATTAAAATCAAAATAGAAAAAGAGACAAACCAAAATTCTGTAAGAAACTGCAAAATTCGCTAAAGAGCATATGACCCGATACAGGAGAGCATCGCAGGAGATCCACAAAGGACCTGACTGCAGGTGCCTGCCTGACAATTGGGGAAGACTAAAGAATTCCCTCAGTTCCAACTGAGGCCCCTCTCACGTAGCCAAAATGTGTCTACTTATCATTTCTGCAGAACAATTGTGTCACTGGCACACTTCTCTATGCTCAAACTATACCATCAGTTCTTAATACATATACATACACAGACCAATCTCTGACTTTGTTCTTTGGGCTGCTCAAGTCCACAGAGATGCCATGAATTCTGGAAAGAAAGTTTGGACATAATTTAGTCCAACCTCCTCCCTCCCAAATGTGGGTCTTGTATATAAACACGAACAATTGTTACCAAGAACCCACTTTACAATAAAGTTAAAAAGTACTATTTTCATAGAAATACAGGTGTTATAGTGAAATAAAACCAGCCTTTGTCTTTAAAAGTGATGTTCCTCTGCTGTGACCAGCGTGGCTCAATTGGTTGGAGCATCATCCCATACACCAAAAAGACACCAGTTCTATTTTTTGTTGGGGCACATACCTGGGTTGCAGGTTGGATCCCTGGTCCGGGCATGTATGAGAGGCAACCAATCAATGTTTCTCTCTCCCATTGATATTTCTCTTTCTCTCTCTCCCTCCCTTTCCCTAAAAGTCAATGGACATATCCTTGGGTGTGGTTTAAAAATAATATTTTTCTGTGATTAGAATATGTTAAGACTCCTTTTGTAAAGGCTATAATCAACCAAAACCAATCTTTTATTAAAATTAAGATTTACTATTGCTATACATACGTAGACAAAGAAGATACTTCTGAAGAGGTTAAATCAGTTATTCTACTGGAAAAATAAAAATGCCATGTTCCTGTGGCCAATAGCCCTTCTCTTGCAGTTTGCTGGCCAAAAAGTAATGTGTCACTTGCTACACATTCCTACATCTTCCCTTTGTGACATTTTGAACCCTTCAGTAAGAGCTTTGAATGCGAAAGTGGAGGTGACAACCGAATGGCCAAAGTTCAACACTGGTGCCAAACATACAGGGAAGCTGGAATGTACCACGGTGAGGAACTCGGGGAGACTCATATTGCTCACCTCCAGCAGCTTACTGGATAGAAATAAAGGCAATCATCAGAATCATCAGCCTGAGACAGAGATTTTTTTAGCCCAATGGCTGCAGAAGTCTTGTGAGAATCACCAGATCTGACTGTGCTTGAAGAGCTTCACAACCATGTCACCTCACCTGCAACACACACACACACACACACACACACACACACACACACATTTCTCCAGCTGTAGGAAGGTGGATGGGTGCTATACCAGGCAAATAATTAGCTGTCCTCCATTGCCAAAGAACTGATTTATTTGAAACTTCATTTTCTTTTATTTTTCCATACATTTAAATTTCTTGTTTTGAGAAGTATGTCCTATCTAAAAATATATAGTCATCTTTAAATTTTAATGAGATAAATATGTATTTAGCATCTTTTTAAACAAATTCCTCACTTATATTAAAATAATTTGGAAATATTGAGATTAACTAATATTTGAGAATGTTTAAACTAGAAATGTAGAGAACTGGAGAGGAGTAGATCACAGGAAAACATTCATTGGCATTTGATAGTCTGGGGACCAACTCAGTCTCAGTATTGTTATCTGAACCCAAGACTGATGTGTCATTTTTCATCTATCTCTTAAATTAAGCTTCTCCTATTACCCAATTCAGTTGACAAGCAATGGTATTTTATATCAGTTTCAGGTGTACAGCATGGCGTAACTTACAAAGCGATCCCCCAATTAGCCTAGAACCCAGCTGGCCCCGTACATGATTATTACCTTATTGATTATATTCCCTGTGCTGTACTTGCATCCCCATCACTATTTTGTGACTACCAGCTTGTACTTCTTGCGCCCTTTACCGAGCCCCCCACCTCTCCTCCCATCCGGCAGCCATCATTGTGTTGTCTGTATCCATGGGTCTGTTTCTATTTCATTTGTTCATTTATATTATTCTTTAGAGTCCACACACAAGTGAAACCATACAGCATTTGCCTCTCTTCTTCTGATTTATTTCACTTAGCATGATATCCTCTAGGGTCATCCACATCATCGAAAATGGTAAGATTTCACTATTTTTGGAAAAATGCAAATAAAAACTCAAAAAAAGAATAGTACATTCAGACAATGTACATCATAAGAATATTTCAGTTAACTGACTCACTATTTTAGATGAAAATCTTCCCCTAGAATTTCATATAATGCTAACTTGAAAGGAAAATTTGGATATGATGCTTTAGTGAACAGTTTTGTGGCCGACTGGATAACACAGATAAGATGGGAAAACCAGAGTGCCAGTTGTCTAGTTTTCAACTCCAGGCAAATTGCTAAAATTCTATATGCCTCATTTTCCTTGACTATAAAATTGAGATAATAGTAGTTTATAACTTATAAAGTTATTACAATGTATCAAAGCATTTAGCCCAGTTCCTGGAACATAGTAAGTTTTCAATAAATGTTATTATCTTTTCTTACTTAGTTTAAAGAATGTGAAAATTAAAAATCATGTTCATATCTGTTCAATAAGAAAGAACAAATAATTATTGAAAAGCTATTCAGTATTTAACCTTTATTTCTCCCCACTTCTATATTCAAGATTCATTAGCTCCTTAATACACATAAACTGATAAGTATAAGGCTCAGGCATCTGCCAAGGTATCGCAGAAAGCAGGTACAGCAATGAGGGTTCAAGCTGTTTCCACTGTCTTACATTGCTTTTCAAGTTGCATTTGAGATTGGGATAAAAGTTACCAGGAACTGAGAACATTTAAATGCCATATTTTCTTGGATATGAATGTCAAAGTCATAAATATGTTTTTTTTTATATCCTCTCTCTAGAATTTTACCTCAAGGGTCAACTAAGATATAACATAGATCCAAGGCAAAAGTTTTGTGGCTTCTTTACTGTGTCATTATTATTTCTTCCCTTGTCACTTTTTTTTTTTTTGTCTTAGAAGAAAACATTAAAAGAAGAAAGGTGGAATAAGGAAGACATAGAAGGAAAGATAAAGAATCAGCAGCTCACTCTCTGGTGTTGGAGAAAGACAGCCTTCGCAAGGGTGGTTGGACAACAGACAATGCCAGGCTGGTGGGAAGAAGATGGGATGGTAAAATCCTCATGATGAAAATAGTTTATAAAACTGCTCCACCTTCTGGAGGCTTGGTAAAGCATTAGAGTCACCATGGTGTAGTCATACTCTCCCTAGTGAAAATCACCCGCTTATCGGATCCTCCAGGCCCTTGGGAACACCCCAAGCACCTTCTCAGTAATCCGATGTCCTACATAGACAGGGATTCTTCCTGTCCTCATATTCATCACCCACTGTATACAGATTAGTTGAATACAGCGGGTGAAATCATTGTGTTTGGTGAATGTGCACACATGCATGCATGCACTAAAAGCATAAAATAAGGTACACTTGTGCGCGTATTTGTAAAGATCACATCAGTATGTCATTCTAAACTCTTTCTGACCATTAGCACCTGGAATGGTATTCTGAAAAGTCTTTGTACATTTTGGGGGTTTTCAGGTACAACGAAATATGGCCCAAAGGTAAAATCTTCTGTTTTGTTTTATTATTTTTTTTTGTTGTTGTTGAATAAACATGAAACAACTAGTTGGGAAACTATCAGATTTGCATGGTGTGTTTACAGAATAGGACATGTAGGATGCTCAGGATCCTGTTTCTGGTTATCCTGGTGGGCACCTCAGAGAAGCAAGCAGTCATTTTCCAGAAGACGACAAATATGCTGCCAATGTGTGCCTCGTGATCTAGACTGACATGCATCTGGATCACGACATCATGAACAAAGAAAACTAGCAGAGGTTTCAAGTACAAGATCCAAATTAGAAGTCTTAATGGCTGACCTTCCAAACTTGGTTGCTGATTTGAAATTGAGCCTCTCCTCACATGGGCAAATCTATTATACATTGTGATCCAAAAGTTATGGGAATGACAGATTTATTTAATAATGATCAACAATATTCTCAAGGAAAAGCAGGGATTCCAGGCATGTGAATAATAGAATTAAAGTTTAAATAAAAGAGATCATGTTATTTATATCTACAAGTTTTTATACCTTATATCATGATATAAAATATCATTTTTGTCTGACACTTTTCTTAAGCCATTGGCTAACTCCCTTCTCACTTCTCTTAGGATTAGTGTCTGGCTTACCAATTTAATATAGAATACAGCTGAGAAAATACTACTCGGAAAGGAAAGACAGAAATTTTGAATACATGCGTGATTTGTGACTTTGTGATTGTAAACAAAATAAACACACTATTGAACTCCCTCCTAGACTAAAACTTTACAATTTTGCTTCAATGAAGTGAGCTATTAACTCCTCAAAAATCTTAGAGAATTTGTGAAGAATAATGTAAATTTTCAATGTGTATTTCTCAATGTGGTACTTGCATACTTGACAAGAAAACTTCTGAAAAGTCTTCTTTAAGCATCTCTCCTCCTCCAAAAAGTTTCCCAGTAATTGTAGCTACTTAACATTATTCATGATCACTCCCTTCTTTCAGCACCAGGGTCTCAAATGCAGTTCTGAGGTGCTCCGCCTCCCTCCCTGCACAGTTCTTACCTTAGAATGCAGGGAAGCACTCTTCCTCTCTCTGGTGATCTGAGAGAGCTGCATCTCATGCCAATCAGTCTCCTGCTGTCAAGCTGCTTGTCTCCACCCACATACCCCCATCTCTACTTCCTTCACAGTCCTAAGCAACATTTCCCTTGACACCTCTTGAACTAGTGTATGAAGAAAATGCTCTTGAAATACGTAGCATTCTTTTTTTTTTTATTTTCATTTTACTATGGTAAGAACACTTACCATGAGACTTATCCTCTTAAGAGATTTTTAAGTGTACAAAACAATACTGGTAACTATTGACACAATGTTATACAGCGAATCTCCAGAACTTCTTCATCTTGCATTACTGAAACAGTATACCGATTAATTAGAAACCCCCCATTTTCTACTTCCCCCATGTCCCAGCAACCACCATTTTATTTTCTGCTTTTTTTTTAGTTTGACTATTTCAGATGCTTTATACAAATGGAATCATGCAGTGTTTGTCCTTCTGTGACTGGCTTCTGTAACTTAGCATAATATACTCAAGGTTCATCCATTTTATTACATAGTGCAAGATTTCTTTCTTTTTTTCAAGGCTGAATAATATTCCATTAAAATGTACATTTTTCATTTTCTTTATTCATTCTTTAGAACATTTAGGTGTTTTCACATCCTGTCCGTTATAAATGACTCAGTGAGCATGGGAATGCTAATATCTTTTGGAGATCCTGATTTCATGTCTATTAGATAAATGCACACAAGTGGAATCACTAGATCATACAATAGTTAGTTCTAGGTCCAGTTTTTAAGGAACCTCCATACTGTTTTTCCATAGACACTTATATAGCATCCTTTTTTATCTCTCCTAATTTAAAGAAAATTATGCCATATGACAAATTTATCAATAAGCTTCTGACAGCAAAGTGACAATAAGCGAATATGTATTATAAGAGTATAGGAACACCATATATTTCTGTGCATCATTCATTACGGTTTTTACCCAACATATGTGTGAATGCCAAATATGAGCCTGACATTGTGCAAGGCTCTGGAAGTACATGAATAAAAATAACAACAAAAATCCCTGTCCTTGTGGAACTTCTATTCTGTTTGGCATGTTTGGGGTGGGAGTAGGGGCTGGTATTAAAATACAAAGGGAAATCTATAGTATGGGGTAATAAGTGCCTTTGAGAAAGAGTAAAACCAGAAAAACAAACTACTTTGCCTTAATGTCTGGTGTGCATATCTCCTTAAAACTTTCTATTTGTATTCTCTGATTCAAAAATTAGCAGTAAGTCTCCTTTAGGCATGCTGATGTTAAGCTTATAGATGGAGAGAGATGACAGCTAGTGGTAGGGAGGAGGTTAAGGGGTGGAGGGATTGAACAAAAAAGGAAAAAGGACTCATGGACATGGACAGCAGTGTGGGGATGACTGAGGGAGGGGGCATAAAGGGACTAAAAGGTAATGTAAAAAACACAATAAAGATTAAACCAAAAAAGCCCACAGATATTAAGATGTAATCAGGTATTATCAAAGCACAGCATACAAAGAATTCTGTGAAGTAAATAAAATGAGTCAATGTATTTTTCAAAAAAAAGAGAAAAGAAAAGAAATACTGAAATGTAGCTTGGTTCTTACACTTAGAAATTTACTTAGTCTTATTTTAATAAGTTGATATTAGGAACAGAGTATATCTAGAACATTCTCTGTAAGACAGAGAAATGCTACAGAAAAACACATCCTGCATTCCTAGACAGTGAACTTGACTGTTCTCCATCCTGTCTGCCCCACTCATGCAGCATATTGATTCGGTGCCCCACCATCAAACACTCTGCTCAGCATCCTCCTGCTTTTTACCACATCTCTTGTTTCCTCACGGTGCCTCTTTCCTATGACTTTTCTAAGCTGCCCTTGACCATCCGAGTCCTTCCCGTGAAGCTACACCTTACCTTTCTCTTCCTAGGGAAAAGTGCCATATTCTTTAAAGGTAATTTTTAAGATATGTTTATTGATTTTACAGACAGAGAGAGAAAGGGGAGAGAGAGAAATATTATTTTGAGAGAGAGGAAAACATTGATGTGAGAGAGAAACATCAACAGGTTGCCTCCCAGATCAGCCCCGACAGCAGCTCAAACCCACAACCTAGGTATGTGACCTGATCGGAAATCAAACTCCTTACCATTTGCTGTATGGAATGACACTCCAACCAACCGAGCCACACTGTTCGGGCACCGAACAGGGCACCTGCCATATTCTAAATGTTTCCTCCTTTATTTTCTCTCTTCAGAATGTACTGGATGGCTCGGTTGGTTGGATCGTCTTCCTATACACCAGAAGGTTTCAGGTTTGATCCTGCTTTGGGCACGTAAGGGAGGCTACTGATTGATATTTCTCTCACATCAACGTTTCTCTTTCTTTCTCCTTTTTTTCCTCTTTAAAACGAATAAACAAATCCTTGAGTGAGGATTAAAAAACAAACAAACAAAAATATACCTGACTGGTCCTAATACTTGAAAATTGATGTAATAAATTGTTAATAGCTCACAATAGATTAATACCTCCATGGGGAGTTGCATTTTAATCAGAAACCACTATATATAGTTCAATCAAAAGGCATATTGTTCTAATGGTGGCATTTCTGCCACCATGGCTGACTACTGGGGAAGATATTGCTGATTAGTAACCTGAATCACTATGCAGCTAAGGTTTCCTTAGCAACCACTGCACTAAGTTCTTCCTTGAAGTGATCTTACCCCAATCTAAATTTGACATTTTGGAACAAAATTTGCTTCTATAAGGACGTTGGTGGGGATTTTCACCTGAATTTGAAATTATAAATCTCGGAACATAAAAGTAACTTCAAGGTCACCTAGACTAACCCTTCAATTTTATAGTTATAGAACTTGAGACCCAGACAGGTTACGTGACTTTCACTGGGGCCCCACAATTTCCTAATAGAATTGCTTCTTCTTAGTCCCTCTGTCATGCCTTTTTCAAATATAAAAATAATGTAACACACGTGGTTTAAACACAGATTTTTAAGCAAATCCTACACAGTTGCCCGTGGAGTATTGAAGTCCAAAAGCCCTCAACAAGTGGTTGCTGAGCAGTTCTGTCTGGACTACAGATTCAGTAGTGGCTTGGGTTCAATTGTCACCTCAGTGGAGAGCTGCCATCTCTCGGCACTGCCTTAAGCTAGACTATAGGGGATCAGTTTGTTTTGGTCTGGCAAATGTGACTCAGCTCTGTATGGAAAACCTACAGAAGTGAGGTGTTAGGCAGGAGCCAGACCTTCAAACCGAGTTTTCCCGTGGGAATCAGGCCTAGGAAACACACATAGACTGTTATGGCTGCTCTTGCTAGAACTTCCTCACCCTGATCTGAAACAGTAGATGTGTATTGTCTATCTTCAAGGTAATTTCCAAAGCCTGTGTGAATTTTCCCAAGGACAGAGCTAATCAGCTCACCACCTGTCCCTTCTGCGTGTGTTATTTTCATTTCCTTGATTGTACCTAAAATGTAGATAATAATATTCTATGTAATAGATAATAAATCCTTCTTTGATGTAAGACCCCTCCAAAACAATAAAAGCCTGTCTAGGCAAGGGTCGGGGTGTTCTCCTCTTGAGACAGTGGCCATGCTGTCCCCTTTCAGTCCACAACAGGTGGACTGAAGATGGCCAGAGTCCACCACACTAGACAATGAAGAAAACATTTCAACCAGAGTTTGAATTTTCCACAGTCCTCTTGGTGTCCAAGAAACATAAGAAATGTGTAGACCAAAGTTAAATTTCTGAATGGTGAGGAAGACACTGAAGACAGGTTGGTATTGAGATCAAGGGCCTATGACTTCCATACACACAAAATATGTCAGTGAACCCCCCCTTCCTATGCATAACAGTGAGTAATCAGAGATCAGGGTTATTTATTTCCTAATGTGCAAAAAATAACCAGGGTATTTGTATTATGTAAATACAATTTTGAATTGTTTAAGCTACAATTCGTTAACTCAGAGCATACCACAAAACTAATGAGGTCAAAGTCACAAGTTCATTCCTTTGATGACAAATTTAATTTCATTCTGTTTGTTACCCCTGACTGCAAACTGCAAGGGCTTGTAGGGAGCAAGAGGAGCTTTCTATAACTAGAAAGAGTACTCGAGGCTGTGTTCTCTTGTCAGAAAGTACAAGATCATTTACATATTGACATTGGATTCATTTTTATCCTGAATAAATCACTTAGTTTACATCCAAAGTTATCTGAATAGTATGGTTTAGTTTTACTTTATTACAGACAATCAACTCAGTTGTGTAATGCAAACTATATGCAATACTTTTAAAAAACCTAATTCTAGTTTTTAAGATTAAACGAATACACAGGGATTTATCAACGTGTTGCTTGTGATTCCAGGATCACTTTCACACATTATTTGACTCATCAACAATGCAGTCAAGGTTGACACTGAAACTGGATTCAGCAAGTGCTTTAGTTCTTTCTGAATCATTGAAGGAGGAGGAAGAAGATTAAAGTCAAAATGAGAAAGAGAAAGAAGAGATGAGACTCCCAAACACATTCTTTTACATTTTCTTCTATTACCTTAATAGTTTGACCTTCAGTTTACCTAAAGTTTACCTTCAGGTATATTTAATCTAGTATCTACTGATATAGTGTTAGGTAGGAAGCCAGTGATATTTAATAACCCAGTTCCCCACCAACATCGAGAAAGCTCTCCTGCTAAATTTTTACTTAGCTGTTCATCTACATTTTTTTACATTTTAAAAAATCCTCCCACAAGGATATGTTTTACAAGCTTATCAAATTTCACAAAACAATCTCACTAAAATTTTTACAAATTAATTTCATGAAAATAGACATCTTTATAAAACAAAAGTGTACTACCATCCAAGGGCATGTCTCTTTTTTCATTCAGGTTTCCCATGTCCTTTACTATAATTCTAAAGTTTTCCTCATTCACTGTTAAGGTAATTTTAACATGGTTCACTTTATACAAATACATAGGCTTTAATATTTGAATATGGAAATAGATTTTCTGTCATCCTTAAATTGCTTTCCAAATGTCTGCACACTGTTGGTATAATTATTAAGCTAAACAAACTTGGAACATTCTTTGAATTCTTATTTGAAAGCCTGACTACATAAATGGAGCCCGAATGTAATCTGCACTGTACTTGAGTACAACCCCTCAACCCTAAAACCAGTACCAAATCTTGAAGTCTTCACCAAGACTGCCAGTTTGCACTGCATTTGAGAATTACAACAAATCCCGGGATGGGTGAACACTTTATTGACAAATGAAAAGCAAATATAGTTCCTGATAAAATTAGCACACCAGAAACATACATGCATCTGTACAACTGATTTGAATTTGGCTAATTATTGGTTTGCATAGGGGCAAACATTCACGTGTAAATATTTTAGAAAATACACAAATATAAAAATCACTAAAGGGTGAATAAAGCCAGAGACTTGAAGGGCAGATGCTTAACATAAGGCTTATATTCAATATTTTAATACTTTTAAAAACAAACTGACAAGAAATGCCTTTTAATTATAATTGGGAGCAAGAACTAAGGATACTTTACAGAAACCAATGCCAACTGAATCTTTGAGGCAATAAATCCCAACTGAGAGGGCCACATATGCCAGCATCCAATAAAGTGCTTGACATTTTAAGATAAAATAAGTGATGACTGAATTTCTTGAAATAAAGTAAAACAAATTAAAAATAGTAAAGCTAATCTTTAAGGCAAATAAAGTGATTATAGAGACGTTAGCTTCAAAATTTCCAGAAAACTCCAGATTCTAAAAGGTAAAAATCAGTGACAAAGGCCCATGGTTTTGGAATTAGCATTTCTGACATACTGTAGAACTTTATTCTACATTTTCTTTCTTTTCATTTTTCTTTCTCTCTCGACTGCCTTACCCACACCATCTCAAACAAATGCAGAGTAAGCAACGCTCTGCACCAGGAGACAGCAGGTTTTGCCCATAGCTCCTTGTACAGGGATATCTGTGAATTGGAATTCAGTTTCAAAAAACAAAAACCCATTACAAGTTAGATTATTATGATGATTCACAAACAGTGCCTAACTAAAAGAAATTGCAAGTGGTAAAATTTTAGTGTACCTCAAAAACACCCTAAAGAGGTATTAGTCCTATTCTTGAATAGTACATAACTATTTCCTTCATCATGGGTAGAAAAAGAACCACCTTAAAAGAGCTTCAAGAAATAACAAAAGCAGAGAAAATGTGTTAATAATACAACTGCATTTTAGAAGATGATTAGATTTTAAAAGCTGAAAGAGTTTTTAAGCTACGAAACACATTCCTTCACTCTGCAGAACAGGGCTGAAACAATGTTAATTACTTGCTTTCTACTCCAAATACTTCAATTTGTTTTTATGGTATTACTTATTGAGCTGAATAAATAATAGAATGTTAATTCCCCATGGTAAATTAGGAAAGAAATCAGTATAATATCCCTCTTTGAGGAGAAGCGGTAAGAGCAGTTACATAATTCATTAATGAATCGTGTGTATTAGCAGGGACTTCTGTTTAAAAATCAATACTTTCCTTCCAATGTACACAATTACCAAGAAATTAAGTATGTTGCGCATGGAAGGTTTTGTTATAGGAAGTTTTGCCATAATGTAGTAGTTAAGAGCCTAACTTGGGGATCTGACTAAACTGTACTCTAATCCTATCGTTTACTTGCTATAAAATCGTAGATGATTATCTTTTTATACCCACAGAAGGAAGACAATAATTCAGTGCTTTAGGGGTTAAATAGGTTACACCAAGTAAGTACATAGAAGCTAAAACATAAGTGCTAGAGAAGTGACATCAACATCATCACCATCATCATCATCACCGACTTTGAGAATTAGATGTCGTTATCACTAGTTTACACACAGGAAACTGAGACTCTGAGAAGTGAATTAACTGCTCTAATTCCATACAGATGTGGGGAGGAAATGAGGCAGTTACTAAATTCTTCTTCATTCTAAAGACCCAGATTACGAGTCTGTAGTTTGAATACCCATCTAAAACTGTTAGCAGTACTTTTTGAGTAAGATATTCAAACACCTACATGTAAGTGAGCACAATAAGTACTGTTTTTTGAGGAAAAAAACAAACAAACAAACATGGCTACGTTATCCCAAATATTGGCTGAAAATACCAAGAATTTTTATTTTTCAATCTAAACCAAGGTTGAAATATTAAACCTCAAGTCTCAGCTGTCAGCTTTCCCACTTTAAAACTGTCATTTAAATAATTGGATACCAGAAAAAAAAACAAAAAGAGAAGAATACCTTTAACGCAATGATGGATGCCTCTCCCAAATTAAACCTGTACAAGTGCCTGAATGCACCAATGCACCTTTTGTGATATGTGTCATGATTCATTCATTTTTTTTTCTATTCATCAATATATGTTAGATGTCTACTAAGTGCAAGGCATTCAAAGACTCTAAACTTACCAGGAGGGGCTCTTTTTTTCCAAGTAGGAAGGCCATATGAACCAAAGATCACAATAGACTCAATAGCTCTGAGATTAAGCAGTGTACCAAAATTCTTTCATAAAGTAAATGTCTAAAGAAATGCTGTGAACAAAAAGAATATTATGCATGAAAACATGGACATAAGGAAGAAAAATAGTGTTTCAGAGAAGGGAAAAAATCAAATGATTGAGCGTGAAAAGTCCCTTATCAGGTATAGACTTCATATTTAAAGCCATGGAGCAGAGGGAAAAAAATCAAGAGTCACTAGACTACAGGATGCTAAGTTGAATACACCTTTCTAGTCATGCATTCAACCCTTCATTCATTCATTCATTCATTCATGTGTGTACTATCCAAATACATGTGGTGCTCACCTTCCAAATGTCAAGCAATATAATACATGATGGAAGTACAATGAAGAGCAGAACAAGCATTCATTCTCTTTCTTTTCCTTCTGCTTTTTGTCTCCCTCCTTCAATCCTCTTTCACCAAGCTTATGGAGAAGTGTCAGAGATATAATAAACAAAGATGGATAATAGACCAAATAACCTAACAAATAACAACAGTAAACTGCTTAAGAAATGATGAGAGTTTGAAATAAATCTCTAGTAGTAGGATTGGAAAGGCATAAAGAGATGGGAAAAGTATTTCAGAGGTAGGATTTATGGGACATGGAAACAGATTAAAAGTAAGAGGCAGAAGAGAGAAAAGTTTAAAAGGACTCTAGGGTCTCAATTCTGACATTTTGATGAAGCCAAGCCACTGGCCTATTTTATTCTTTTACTGAATAGACTAAGTCAAATTGTTTGCTACAACCTAAGGAACCCATTCTGAGTTTCAGGTTTTTATCTACCGACAGGCTTTCACTCATCTGGCAGGATTAGAATCGTTAACTCATGCTATCTACTGATGTCCACACAGCGATTTTTAGAGAGGAAATGGATGCATTTGAGTTTCTTGTACTAGCTCTTACTGGCTCACACTCACTTAAGAGATAATGGACCCAGCACACAACACGCAGGTCTGAGACCACTGCCACGGCTGGCCCAAGATGAGATAATCTGACTGTTCTGTCATGATCACGTCGGCTGCAGGGTGGTGAGTAGGGTGAGTAGTGATTATAAAGCATTTGAGAACATCACGTAGGACCGGTCAGCAACCTTACTGGAATCCCAGGGCATGGTGTGTGCACACGGCCATATGTACAGGCACAGGTTTATATGGAAGAGATTTCTTCCAATCAGCTCACGTGCTCATATATGTGAGGGAATATTTAAGTTACAAATGGCAGAATCTTAAACGTGGTGACTTTGTGCTGTATATGTACCCTGCTCAGAATCAGATACAACTTCTGACTTTCTAATTTCCTTTATGATTTGGCCTGTGCATTTTTTTCTTAAGAAGAATCTTCTTTACTCAACCAAAAAATACATAACTTGGACCAACTCAAGTTTTAGACAAATCCTTCATCCTTGGAAAAACTCCGTGGCTTTCCCATTAGCCATTTACTCCAAAGCCAAAACATTAGACAGGTTGTAATTTGCAGCTTTCCTTTCACTTCTTTTTCATTTCTGCTCTCTTTTCCACACTACCTTAAGTGAAGTTTACCCAGTTCACCATTCTGATATCTATATAGGGGAAGAGGTGAAGCGAACCCCGGCTCACGGGGTCCACAGCATTATGGATGAGACACGAGACAAATTCACATGGAGTACCGAGTCCTGTGGAGAAAAAGGAACGGCATGGCCACTCTCTCAAGGGGACCCTGACCACTGCCTTGACAAGCTTTTACTGCTTTTCCAGGTACATTACATTGAGGAGGGTCCTCATTTACTATGCACAGGTTCGCTTTAGGTGGTTACCTTTTACAGAAAACAAAGGAAAGAATGATGCTAATTACTTCAAAGAGAAGGATGTTGCAGACCAAGGACAAAAGTGGTTGAACCAGTTACACTCCATACTGGGAAGTTTAGCTCAGATTTTAGGAAGTTACTGTAAGCACCTGCTGCCTCAATTCAGGGTGAGGGGGTTTTAGCAAAAGCAAGTCTCATAGCATTTAGGTACAATGCAGGCCTGATTCCCCACAGGAGAACCTATCCATGGGCGTGGATCCTGTGCATCGGTCCTCACTTTCCACTGGCCTTTCTGAGTGGGAGCTGGGCACATGCCACACAGAATGGTCTCCTATAAAGAGGCAAGGGGGGAGGAGTGAAAAGGTGTGTAAGTTCCTGGGTAGAGTCATTAAGTCCACTTTGAATGGCACATGCTGCTCTAGAACCTACTATGTATCACAGTCTTCTCCTCTATGCTTCCTCTTGAGTGAATCCTACCTCCCACAAAGCCGTAAGGAGCAAACTGCCCCTGGGAGCCAATGCGGAGACCATGACATTGGTACGCCACACATTCACTCTACCCTCCTGTCCAAGGAAGATTGTCTTCCTCTCAATTCTTTGGCAAGTTGACATTCAAGAGGACAAGTTTCTACAGCAGTAGCAGGATGACATGTTCAGAGTTTGACCACCATTTCTGAGTGGTCAGGAAGCATCCTTAAAAAAATTTTAAAAAGTAGTGACAGAATTGTGTAAGAATAAGATAGGCCCAATTTTTGAACTTGAGAAATAGAGGAATCTTTCTGGAGAAATGAACTGACTTTATAGACTTAACGAGAGGTAGAAACAGAGAACTCATATATATGCAAATAAAAACATGAAATATAACTTTTTATAGATGCATTCTAGCTCTGATAATTAATACCTTCAAAGTAAATGGCAATGAATGAGAACTAATTTTCTAAATAGAATTTTAGAAGTAACTGATCTAGAATAAAAACACTTTATTCAGGTTCAATGCATCACCGTTATACTTTTTAACCTGTTTAATATGCAGTCAAAGACAGACAAAGTCTATAAAGCAAGATGACCAAATACTAATAAAGTGAGGACACCAGAATCTACCAGAATCTACAAGTTAAGGTATACTTCACTCTGTTCCAGAGCTATATAATGTTTCAGGCAAGCCTGGGTTGCTTTGGGGCACAATAATTAAGTCAATTTAAAAAAACTAATACAGACTTTTAAATATGTAGAAAAAATATGTCAACTCCAAACATTTTTCTTCACTCTGGAAGCAGACAGGGAGCACATAAATAAACCATCATTGCGTAGCTATGGGTGAATGCCTCTTCCAGATCATCTCCTTAGTACTGCTCTTTAAAGTGAAACCAACCCCAAATAAGGCTTGGCTTTTTCTGTCTTTCTTCAAAGAAAATTTAAGAATAACATCTAAAGAGATTTCTGAGTCACTGTAATTCACAGAGCTTGCTTTATGAGCTCCTATGATTCCATGTGGGTATCTATCTCTTTAATGCTCAATAGAGAAGGGATGTCTAGTTTATTAAAAGCATTACACATCATGGTTACATGGAGTATTTCCTATACATTCAGAATTTCTTTCATATGTACTAATAAATGCTGTCTACCACCAAAGATTATACAAACTAAAAGAAAGTCACTTGTAAAAGTTAAAAATACAAAATAAAAATTAAAGAAACGTAATAAGGTGAATGTTTAAATGGTGATATAGGAAATAAGTTCAGAGAAGGAGAGAATACAGAAGTTAATTAAAAAAGCCTAAATCAACAAATATATAGTAAACTCTAACCACGATGAGTGTAAGGGATTATAACAGATAACACTGATTGTAGAAAAATATTCCAGTAGCTAAATTTTGTGCAGGACATAATTAATGCCAATGAACCAAAATATAATCAATGTGTGATAAACACCCAATGAATACAAAGGAAATATTTTTAACCAAAATTTAGAAGAGGGAAGTCATCTGTTATGATGATCAAGTTTTTAGGTAGGAGTAAAATGTGGATCAAGCTTTGAATAACAGTTATAATTTGGTAGAAATGGAATATTTTAGTTAGAAAAATTATTTTCAGCAAAAATCTGTTTCATTTCAATAAAAGACCTCTAAAGTTGTCTTTTGCCTTGGAGATGACACCAGAGTCTAGGGTCTAGAATTGATTCCATGTGCTCAGAAATTTGGTTTGTCAGCATTCCAAGAGTAGGTCAGTTGGTAAGGATGAGACTCACGTTAATCAAGTTCATAGAGCCTGAGGTATAAATGAGAATATCAGTTTATTAATTTACAACACAAGCAGAAGTACTTGGGAAGCCAACTTATAAAATTTTGCCTGGTGAGCAAAAATACAGAGGAAGAATATAAAAATGTTTTGTTATAAATATTTAACATCCAGTTATGTTAATAACTTATCTCCATCTCCAAATAAATTCCTGACAAAATTATCTGAGTTCTGGAATCTGCGGGTCAGTCCAACGGAAGAGCTGCATATGCAATCATGTGGACAGGTCATGTTCACATCTTAATTGGTCCAATTGACCTACGCCTCTACAATAGGTCTGTGTAAGTGCCTACTGACACACGTTCTTTATTGGGGAGGAAATGCGTCTAATTTTATTAAAATTTGATATTGGTAGGAAATCCAGTTAGAACTGTAGGATATTACAGTACTTAATTCACCACTAAATAGTAAGTAATCTTTATTAAAAAGTAATATATGGTCATTACAAAAATTTTCAGAAAATATTAAAGTGCTCAAATTAAAAATTGGAAACTTCCTTCACTCACTTCTTTCTGCCTTAATTTCTCTGCTCAGCTGTAGCTATTGTTAGCAGTTTGTGATGTATTGTTTTTCAGCACTTCTTTGCTTGCATATGCAAATTTAAAAAGCATGTGCATATGCTACTTTAATGCAATCAAACTAAATATAATTTAACTTTAACTTAAAATATAATTATGCATAATCTCCCTATGGCAAAACCCATAGCTATAACTCACTCTTCATTCATGGCTCCATTGTACTACTTTGTAGTATGCGGCCTTGTTTATGCATCGACACAACATCATTCCTATCACGATGAAAATCCTTGTGCGTTCAATGGGCACTTGTGTTCGTCACTCCCTATTAAACTGAAAATCTTTGTACATGTAATGAGCACTTGTTTGAGTAAATTTTATCACAGATTAAATTCCAAATGACATATGTATATATTTTATGTTTGAATATTTGCAAAATTTCCTTATAAAAATTGCCATGAAGCATCTGTACACTTCTCACAAATGGCAATGGTAGTGCTGATTTTCCTATGTTTTAACTACATGAAATTTAATACATGTTTAGAATATTTGCCAGTCTACTGGTGAAAAGCAGCTAAATTTTATTTTATTTAATGTATTTTAATTAAGTGAGGTGAGATTTTATGTATATTATTAGTCATTTATATGGTGTGTGTGTGTGAGAGAGAGAGAGAGAGAGGGACACAGAGAGACAGAGAAAGAATTGGATTTCTAGATCCTTTGCTTATTTTAAGCAGTTGTGTATATTTTAAAAAACATCATTAATACTTACTTATAGACTAAGAAAATAACACCTTATACACTACACATTTTTCACAGTTTATTTTTTTTTTATTTTATTGACAGAATCATTTGGAATTTATTTTGTTAAAAAAGGTAAAAATCCAACTCATTTTTCTCAAAACATAGTTACACTAATCCAATTTATTGAGTAATCTGTTTTTCCATCTGGATTTTGAAAACCCATATTTATCATGTATTAAATATCCTATATAAATGGTTCTATTTTTGTCCTATATTCTGCTCCATTGATTTGTCAGGCCCCTAAGCTATTATTACATGTTTTTAATTAGTACACCTTAGTATATACTTAACAGGAATAGTTTGGCATTTTCTTCTGATTCTTACACATTTACTTATGTACATAATTTGAGAAAATTTTAGTAGAAGCAGAAATTGAGAGTAACCCTTTACACATTTTTGTAGCCATTTGACAGGTTTGTTTTCAATATTAATTAAGTCTAATACTAATATAAAATTGAACTTATATTTATGCTTATTTCATTCCATTGCTTATAATTTAATTTTTATTATTGATCCCAAATATTTCAATAAGAAAAAAAATAAAAGACGGGTCCTTCCCCACAGATGGTCTGATAAACATGGGTATAGCTGGCTGCTACATGAAGGAGCTGGGGTATGTTCGAATAACTTCAGACAGCTGGCGGTTAGGATGCAGAATAGAAAATGGTCCAAGCATGGCAGCGAAGTGGTCAACTAACTCATCTCAGTTTTCCTGGGACTTTTCTGTTTTTAGCACTGAAAATCTCAGGTCCCGGGAATCTCCTAAGTAAACTAAGCAAAACCAGGACAGGGACAAAGAGGACATCTTTTCCACCTTCCTGCCCAATGGGACCAGTTCTGAGGGAGAAAGCACAACCATCCCCCCTTCAAACTTCTAATGGTAGTATGGAGGTGAGAAGCGGGGAGAGTCTCATCTGGAGAATCAGGTGGCTCCCTTTTCAATCCCAGAGCACAGGACCTCCCCAGTGCACCACAGAAACACAGGGGAAGCTTTCCCCACATTTGGAGCACCCAGCTCCTTCCCACTATCACCAAGGGGCGGGCCGGTGTGGGCAGTGGGGAGACACACTTTTACCTGAAGCGTGTACAACGTATTTTCTCTCCTAAAAATGGTGCAGATCAAGTGCATTGGTTAGCAATTCAAAGTCCTACACTATTACTGACCAAAAAAATAACTGAACTGGTTAAACAACTAATGTTGGTAGACTGTTTTAGGTTATCCCTCCTTTAAAATACTGAACTTGATCACAGCTACTCCTCATCCAAGATCTAGTGTCATCGTGATAGAGATTAACACCACCTAAATTTACCCAAAGGCATTTGCAACAGAAATCCATTTAAATAAATTATAACAAGGACTACATTTATGCATCATCTGGTAAAGGCATCTTCCTACTAGTTGGGAAACTGGCTTGAGAAGGTGAATTAAAATACGTTTACTTGATGAATTGGAGGTCACAGGTAACTGAGGGGCCTTAAAGCAGCTGTCTGTCCAGTGCTGGAGGTTTGGTGAGACACCGCCTGTTCTGACGGGTACAGCTGTCTAAGAGAGCGAGTGTTTCCGGTGACGGATAACGACATCTTGTCTTCTGAGTGGTGGTGTTCAGGAGACGATAACAGATTTTTACTTTCTAACTTAATTTTTCTAGACTCAATGGGGACTGCCGACTTTTAGTTTGCATTTGTTTTTATAGCATTATCCATTCCTCATTTCAAGCTACAATTTCCAAGCTGATAGATTATTCATTGACTGCTTTTAGATTGGCAGCTCCACGATGGCACATAGAAATGCATATTACTTTTGCCTCTGTCTTCTGAGGAGGGCGCTGAGGTATCAGCTGTCTCTAAGGAGCTGTTCAATAGACAGACTTGAATTTCATGGATTGGCAGCTAATTCCACACATGCAGTACATAAGCAGTCGTGTAAATTCCTGTCATAGAGAGTAGCCCTGTCTGCCTTGTCCCTAAATTGAATGTCCTATCTTAATACCAATGTAATTACCTTTCTATAAATAATAAATCCCTATATATGCCATTCCTGCCCTCGGTTCATCTTGTGAAATTGAAAGTAAAGCTGTAACATTCTATCTCAGGTAGCACCCTGCTGTGCTTTATGGGTGGTATGTTCTTAGTGCTTCTCAAACTTTAGTATTGGAATTAGCTAAGGACCTTTTTGCAGATTCATTAGATGTGTTATAATGCAGATTCAGCGGATTGAAGTGGGCTTTGAGATTCCACATTTATAACAAACTATGGTGATGTTCGGATGGAGACCACACATTGAAGTAGCAAATTTTTCCTAATGTTTCGTGACTAGCACCATCTCCCAGTAATGCTTTTTCCAGGTTTCACTGTAGCGATTGCTCCCACTGGGGAAGTTCTACTGCTTGATGGTTCTCAGCCACTCACTCTCCCTGCAGCAGACCCTATGAAGGGCCTTCTCAGTCAGGTTCTTGATGTTTCTTCTTGTCTCTCTGAAAAGTTCCTTTGAACAGATGGGTAGCTCAGGGCAGCATAGTTGTTAAGAGCCTGGGCACTGCCATTTAATTTTTAATTTATTGGTTACTTTGAAAGAGAGAGGGACATTAACTTGTTGCTACACACATTTACGTATTCATTGGTTGATTCCTGTATGTGTCCTGACTGGGGATTGAACCTGCGACCTTGGCATATCGGGACGACGCTCTAACCAACTGAGCTACCTGGCCAGGGCTTTTGAGCACTGCCATTTAAATTCAAAATGACTTTAGGTAATTTTCTTTAGTATAAGTTTCCTCAATTACAAAGTGGATGAAATAACAATGATGATAATACTAATTATAATATATAATTCCTGGGAGTGTTATCAGGATCAATGAGATAATGGACATAAAATTCCAAATGTGTAGCACTCAATACATATATATTTTATTGTTATTTATATTATTACTGTTAGATTTTGCATTATCTCCTGGAATCAATATCATATCTGCCCCTCGATACTTTTCTGAATTCTGACGTATGCTGTCCAGCTTAGCTTAGAGGTTTCATTCTCTAACAAGACTGTACAAAAGGCTGATATATATATATATACACACACATATACATACATATATATGTATATATATATAGTATCTTTCAGCACCTCTTAGCAATCTGAATTCAGACCTCAGTGAAACTTGAAACAAGCTTCAGAATCGCTTTGACATCTTTGTCCCACTCAAAAGCTTAGGATACCCATACATACTGACTTTGAGAAGCTCCCTGACTTTCCACAGTATAGTTACTGTGCTTTGAGTTACTTAGGAAGAACACAATTCTTTGCCTAGAGCAGAACCCATCATTCAAAGGACACATCTGAGAGCTGATAGGTAGTAGCTGGTTGTTCAGTGAGAGAAGTGAGTTAGCATAAGATAATTCTATTTCTTAAAGTGTTTGCCTATGATTAGGTTGATTTTTTTTTCTGTATTCAGCAACTGAAAAAGAACTCCAGGTATGGCTTAATTAGTCCTTGAATCATGTCAATTTTACCCTCCACTGGATAAGCACTAAGAATTTATATTTAACAAAACTGTTTTTCTCTTATATCACCTGCTGATTTTGACAGGAGACCTACCTAACCCAGCAATTTGTATTCTTATTTTAAAATTATGTATAACCAACTTCTAGGTGACTCCTATTTATAGCCATTTCCAGGTGCAGGAACAAAGAGCTGTCTTTGTGTTTGGCCCAATGTACACCCTGGGCAGTCTGAAGTTCACAGATTGGCTTATCTGTGTGCTTCCCAAAGAGCCTCCCCTTAGGATATTCCATCCTAGGAGAGGAATATCACATAGGATCCACCATGTTTTAGAGAGTATAGTATTCTGTTTTGTAAAATTCCATCACTGTTGGTCACTGCTCTTCCTGTACGTACAGTGGTCATTTTCCTAAATAAGCAACACATTATCAGAAACTGATATATCCCACGTCATCTAAAATTCATAACCTCCATCACAGTTCTTCCTAAGACGAATGGAAGAAAGGTAGATACAATCAAATAAAAGACTTTAGAACATAGGCTGGCAGAGGTGAAATTGTCTTGATTCACAGTGTGATTAAAGCAATCCTAAAGCAAGTCGCTTCAGTGTCACAAGTTCTCTCTCAGACTTTCTGGGCAACTGATAAAATATGAAGAGAGCTGTCAACTCACTCCCGGCTTAGCAGTCCCATAAATCATCCACATGTAAGATAAAGTTCCTTCAATCCCGGCCTCACCTCCCAGCCAGATTTGTACTCAAACTAGTCTAGCAAATGAACCCATGGAGAGGAACTGTACAGAAGTGGATACAATAGCCAAGAGAAGAGGCCTTGCCTAGTCTTCCTGTGCAAATGTGAACCTTGTGATTGGACCTTGCCAAGAGTCTAGCATCCCATCTTATGTCAACGGCTGGTCCAACACTACTGGTGTTGTGTTTTCTCAGTCCTGTCCCTTTTATGCTAGTTAGAACATTTTAATTACTAAGGATATGTGCGCATCTTTTTAGAACCACTTGCAACAATAAGCACCACATTTATCACAATTAGATACTCAAAATGTAAAAGAGAATTTTTTTTTGGAAACAAAATTGTCCTAACTGAGTTAGTTATTCATTGTAGAGTTTCCAATAATTTAACTGACTGCAAGTTTGTTAGTTTTTTTTTGTTTTGTTTTGTTTTGTTTTGTTTTTTTACCCTCCATAGGAATATTACTGTGTTTTGGAATATTTTGACTGGCATTTCTTTTTAAGTCAATTATGAATATTAGTATTCTATCCCGGAGAACTATGACACTGAATCACTGAAAAAATGTCAGTCACGCCTGTGACTATGTAGGTACACACAGAGTAGCTGACATCTCTGATGGATTTGTCTACTGTGTGAATTCAGAATGATCCAGCTGGTGCAGTTGTCAACATGGCCTATGTATCAAATGTTGTCAGGCTCAGCTGAAAAGGAGCACACTTTCTTAGCATTACTAACAGCTCTCTTAATAAAACTGCCAGCACTGCCAAATATAGCCTTCTGGTATCGGAGCAGTTGAAGTCATATACAAACTTATGTTATACAGCTAGAAGCAATTAGAGAAATACCATTTGGTACATTAATTGAATTAGCTTTTATCTTCATTTGATAACTGAATAATAAGTTGTAAGTATTTTTGGTGCTCGTTCTACCCTGAAAGCCAAAATTAAAAGGAAGAAGTCTGTGACGGTCCTGTAAGGGGGGGTGTGTGTGTGCATTAAACACACCCCCACTATATTTGCCCTACATGAGAATATTTTGTTTGACAGCAGTTTCTCTCAAAGTTGATAGACACTGTTCAGAATTTATTATACAAGTTCTGGTAGTAATGGTAGTTTTTACCATTTCAACTTGGGCTGGTTCATATATTGTCTTTTACATTTTCTCTAATAATTTCAAATATCTGTTGTTACTGACTACAAAATTAAAAGTCAATGGTAATGAATGTCTTCCACATTCTTTTGTATGCCAAAGCTTTGAAAACTATGCTGAGCACAGAGAAATTATGAGCTCAAATAAATGCCCTGGCTGGTGTGGCTCAGTGCATCGGGTGCCGGCCTGTGAACCCTAAGGTTGCTGGTTCGATTCCAAGTCAGGGCACATGCCTGGTTGCCGGCCAGGTCCCCAGTTGCAGGTGTGTGAAAGGCAACCTCTCGCACATCGATGTTTCTCGCTCCCTTACTCTCTCTAAAAATAAACAACTAATTGTTTAAAAAAATTTTAAACGATAAGTAAATACTTTTATGTGTCATGTATGGGCATATGCTTTATCAAAGGTAACTACTTGTAACACACACACATGCATCCTTGTAAAAAATTATCTCACAAGGCCTCAGCCAGTGTGTCTCAGTTGGCTGGGCGTAATTCTACAAACTGAGAGGTTGACGATTGGATTCTTGGTCTGGGCACAGGTCTGGGTTACAGGTTTGGTCCCCAGTTGAGGCACCTATAAAAGACAGACGATGTTTCTCTCTCATGCTGATGTTGTTCTCCCTCTACTTCTTCCTCCCTGCCCCTCTCCCTAAAAATCAACAAATATAAAAATTTTTAAAAATTACCTAACAAGACCATTTAATATACACACATATGTTTCTTAATTTAAATAAACACATTGCCCTGGCAGGCATAGCTCAGTGGATTGAGTGCCAGTCTGCAAACCAAAGGGTCACTGGTTCACTTCCCAGTCAGGGCACATGCCTGGGTTGCAGGCCAGGTCCCCAGTGGCGGGTGTGCAAGAGACAACCACACATCGATGTTTCTCTCCCTCTCTTTCTCCCTCCTTTCTCTTCTCTGGAAATAAATAAATAAAATCTTA
This sequence comes from Anoura caudifer, assembly GCA_004027475.1. Taxonomy (NCBI): domain Eukaryota; kingdom Metazoa; phylum Chordata; class Mammalia; order Chiroptera; family Phyllostomidae; genus Anoura; species Anoura caudifer. The sequence goes on along the minus strand of PVKU01005375.1, from coordinate 41,098 downwards.
AAAAATAAGTAGATTGTTTTTCCATGTCAGTACATACATATTCATTTTATTTAATGGCTGAAGAGCATTACATTATATCAGTGTATTATAATTTATGGAAATAAATAAATAAAATCTTAAAAAATAAGTAGATTGTTTTTCCATGTAAGTACATACATATTCATTTTATTTAATGGCTGAAGAGCATTACATTATATCAGTGTATTATAATTTATTTAACCAGCTCCCTGTCGGCGTTCATCATGTCCAGGTATTTTTGCTATTACAAACAAAGCTATAATGAAGATCTGTGAACATATATTATGACATAATTTTGCAAGTGTATTTATGCGATAATTTCATGTAACCATTGTTCAATTTGATGAGTATTGACTATTTGCCTTCCATATATTTATATAATATGTACTAATACAGTAGGTGTTCATGGTATATACATACTCCCCACATTTGCTCAGACTGTTATGAACTGTAGCCAACCAATAACTTAAAAATTTTAATAAAATTTCTTTCAAGATATTTCTACCTAGTTCAAAAGGATTTGGTGAAGAAATATACAACATAAGATTTTGTAACTGGATGCAGGACCCCTGAAAACTGTATGTTGGAAACTGTATGTTCATCTTTGTTTTCTGCTAAGGAAAAAGTCCACAGTTTTTATCTGATTTTCAAAGTTTGTGAGCCTTTCCCACCTATATTCACAAATATTCACCTATTTTTGAAATCAAGTTAAGAAATACAATGATTTGATTTCTTTATTTTTACTAATTAATATAATTGGGAAATAATTATTTTTATCTTTTCTAAATTATTGATTTATGTGATATATTACATAAAAAATGAAAGATTAAAAACCACATGATTGTATCAGTTGATGTGGGAAAAGCATTTGATAAAATCCAGTATGAATTTATGATAAAACCCTCAGCAAAGTGGGAATAATGATGCCATATATAACAAACCCACAGCCAACACTATACTCAATGGGAAAAAATCTACAAGTGTTTCCCTTAAGATCAGGAACAAGACAGGAATGTCCACTTTTACCTCTCTTATTCAACGTAGTACTGGAAGTCCTAGCCACAGCAATCAGAGAAGAAAAAGAAAAGTCATCCAAATTGGAAAAAAAGTAAAACTCTTTATTTGCAGGTAGCATGATACTGTATATAGAGAGCCTTAAGGTTTCACCAAAATCTACTAGAACTGATAAATTAACTTAGTAAAGAGGATACAAAGTAGATATCCAGAAGTCAGTTGCATTTTCATATGCCAATAATGAACTATCAGAAGGGGAAATTAAGAAAAAAATCCCATTCACAATTGCTTCAAAAAGAATGAAATACCTAGAATAAATCTAACTAAGGATTTAAAAAAAAACTGTACTTGGAAAAAAAAATTAAATATTTTATTTATTTATTTTTAGAGAAAGGAGAAGGGATAAAGAAAGAGAGGGAGAGAAACATTGATGTGTATGAGAAACATCTGTGGGTTGCCTCTCACACATGCCCCTATTGAAGACTAGGCCTGCAACCCAGGCATATGCCCTGATCGGGAATCAAACCAGCAAACTTTCCCTTTCTGAGACAATGCCCAGCCAACTGAGCCACACTGGCCAGGGCTAAGAGTGTTTCTTGATCCATTATTTTGATGGCAAAAAAAAAAAAGGAAAAGAAAAAGATGCTAATTCCTAAGGTGCATATCTGAATAGCCAGCAATCACGAAATCATACTGAGAAATCTCTAGTGAGCAGGCTGACAGCTGTCGGGGCAGGAGCATCTGGGGGTGGAGGGAATGAAAAAAAAGGGAAAGGAAAGGAAAGGAAAGGAAAGGAAAGGAAAGGAAAGGAAAGGAAAGGAAAGGAAAGGAAAGGAAAGGAAAGGAAAGGAAAAGGAAGGAAACGAAACGAAAGGAAACAGAATTATGGATATGGACAACTGTGTTGTCATTGTCCAGGAGAGGGGATTGGGGGTAGGTGGAAAGAGTATTAAAAAAGAAATGAAGTACAGTAATTTGATTTATTTGTTTTTATAGCCTTACTGATAGGAAAAAAGCACCTTCCAAGTAAAAGAATGTAACACCACTTTGATCATTATCTAAGGTTTTTTTTTTTAATCTTAGAAAATGCCTGTAATACTCTTCCTTCTTTTCCTCTATTCCCTACAACAACCTTTCTTCACAACATCCCCCACCCCCACCTCCCTCCAGCCTTTGTAGGGATGCTATTTTGGCTGTTTCCTACTCACTTATCATCATTAAAGGCTATGTAAGTGTATAGAGTGGACAGGCATCTGCATGGTATAACTTTAGTGTAATCCTGAATTAGGGAAAGTGGGTTTATGCAGCGGTAACAATAACCCTAAAATCTCAATTATTAGAAAACACAAAGTTCATTCAGACTGCTTGAGTTTTATGGTTCTTCCACGTGCCTTGTGATCTCTGTGGCAGAACATCAGAGAGCAGCATGGGAGTCAAATGCCAGCTCTTCAGTTACAGCACATTGGTGTGAACTCATCATATACCCCTGCCCAACTGTAAAGGTCCTGTGGAATTCAGGGAGTAAACACAATGATTGAGAATAATTACTGCCTTGGCCACAAACATCCACCCATCCAGGAATTTCTTAATTATGAATATCTTACAGTTATGATTAGCATGTGTCAGATGCTGTTCTAAGAGGCTTGCATGTGTTACTAATCCACGTGGAAATCCTTTCATAAATTTAAAACTGGAGTCGCAGAGAGGTACATAACATGGTCAATATCATCCAGAGAATAAGTGGAAGATAATAGGAGTCAAAACCCTATTTTATCAAAAGCCGTGTGCCTTCAGGGCTCCTGACCTCACCCACAATCCATGCTGCCTTTTTCATCTATTCACGTAATCCACAAACACTGATAACCTGTGTTATTCATGATGCTGCAGTATGTGCTAATGACATCCTGGTCCTGGTCCTGGATGGCTCAAGCTTCATGAGGGCCATAGGTCAATGGCAGTGGGAAGATATTCAAGGTTAAGAGGCTGGCATATCCAAAGGCAAAGAGATGTGAGAATATGTGGTAGCTTGGGAGAGACTACAGTGTACAGTGAGAGGGGTGGGGTGACAAGATACATGACTGGAAAGATAAGCGGGAACCAGAACCGTAAGAGCTGTTGATGCCTGAAATTAGCCATGACATTGCATTGCCAGGATAAAGTCAATTCCCCTAAAGGAGTAACAAGGAAAATTGTGTCGATGGCCTCCATGGTGGGTCCCCTCCCTGTTAGTCTCTAGGTACCCTTCCCTGGGGAAATACTTTCACAGTACTTCCTTTGATTTTGGGAAACTTGTACCTCTCTTCCATTCAACTGTCATAATTGAAGGACACATGTGGTCATATTCATCTTTGGACCCCCCGCAGGAAGGTCAAAGGGCCACAAAAGCATTTAACTCTTTATTTTTACTCTCTCTATTTTCTTGAGTCCCAAGATATTTTCCAAGCTTTGGTTGCCTTACTCCAATCACAAAATATTGTTATAAAAATATCTTTCTTTCTGCTATTACAATTTGGTATCATAGAGAATACTGATGAGTAAAAATATACAATACATTAGCTATTATTAATCATGGAAAGAAAAACAGTAAGAGTAAATAAGGGCCAAGAAAATGTGCGCTACTTGAAATGCCTATCTCTCTGAACTTAGTAAGATTTTTTACTCTTTATATATAAAGGAAAGTCGTCTTATCAAGTTATAAGTCAAATCAGTATTTTGTAAGAAAATGAGGATGTGGGTGCTTCTTTTAAAGATTATCTCTTGGTATACCATTAATCAGTTTTCTCTCTTACTACTCATCAATTCCAAAACTGAACACCTTACCCCAAATAATTAGTGCAAGGAGAAAAAATCCCCTCCCCCCAGATATCAGCATCTATTATGCTGGAAAATAGCAATAAGATTTCAAATAAATTCAAGGTTGCAATTTAAATTTACTTGTCTGTTGGCCAGAATGAGTAATTACATTCTCGGGACTAAGAACTGATGTAATTTTAAGTAATACCCTTCTGCCTTTCAGGTTTAACTTAATTTTCTTCTCCGGTGCATTTATTAGACCATCAAAGACCTGAAAATAATTCTAGCTTACTTCCTCTTCTACTTTCCTAACATTACTAACACATTTTGGGCATCTGACCTTTTTTCATCTGTTCCTAATGCTTTACTCCACAGCCTTGGGTGAGAATGTCACAAAGATGAGTCCTGAGTCTTCCACAGTCTGTGCGCATCCTTGCTGAACGTACCAGTTCCAGAGACATCTCTGCGGATCAGAAACCTGGACTGTATTTAGCCTGTTACCACCAGCTGCTGTTTGTGTTGACTGGACATACCCTGCCTTTTCTATTGTATTGTTTTCCCTGTTTCTGTTGAACTGTTTGTTGAGAGAGAACTCTAGTTCTCTCGGTATTTTTTTTTCTCTCTCTTTTTTTTTTTTTTTTTTTTCTGGAGCATAAACATAACTACAGTGCTGGCACCTCGTCCCTCTGATTCTCAGTCCATTTGTCTGGTGCATATGTCTGACCTTTACCATTTCTCATTTGTATTCTTCTGCCTTTATAACATGTAGGGAAGATATTCTGATCTATGTTACCCTCCCCCCCAAGGACTTTCTAAGAAAGGTCATAAGTGGTAAATGCTGCGAACATGGGTATGACTTGGTTTATTGATACATTTCTTTATGATGCTACAGAGAATCCCAGTGCAGGGCAGGGCTAGCAAACATGCGCAGGCAGCAGCCACATCTGACAGAGGAGTGAACAATGGCCTGGGAGGGTATGGACAGTTTGTACAAAGTCACGCAGTAATTCAAGTAGAGGCGTGAAGGAGAGAGGGCAGGGAGCCAGAGCCGCCTCCACCTCCGCACCACCCTGCTTCCTTCTTCTGGAATCGCCCCTAGTGAATATCTGATTTCGGGGATGGGCAGGATTCATATTCACCTGTGCTGCAACCCAAAGAAAGACAAGATCTAACGCCAACGCAGAAGCTGAAAAAAAGTGAGACATTCCTGTCCCCTCAGGTCATGTGTGACCTGAGCATGACCAGTCAGATGACTCTGTCTGATTCCTGAGGGAGTAAAGAAAAAGGAAGGGTCCATGAAGCATTGTCATGGCCCCCGCAGTGAAGCAGAAAGTCCACAGTATGCGGACACAAGAGTTCAGAGTACCAGAGCACAGCAACAAAGAGATGACTGGAGGTGACGCCAGCTGCAGCCGCGGCAACCAGCCATCGGTGCCGATGGGCTGTCTCGGCTCTGCCTTACTTGGCTCTTTCCATAACCTGCCTCTGGCCTTCCTCTAGGTTCTGTGAGGTTCCCCTCTTAACTCCGACACTCTTCGTTTTCTATTTCAGTCGACCGGAGTCCCTTCCATTACCTGTGACTAAAAGAGTAGCTGTAATAAACTCATTAGGGATGCTGCTGCTCATTTCCTCCGCACAGTTGCAGTGGGGGGACCCCCCTAAAAGGGGTGGAAGAGTGTCAAGTCTGCGCATGAGGGTGTCCACCCAGCAACTGGGAGGACGTATGCATGCCTCGGCAGAAAAGAAGCATCCAGGGCTGACACCTGGGGCTAGGGAGGTGACTGTATGGGAGGGACATAACCTCCCATCTACTTCGGGGGGTGGTTTTTAAAAGCACAGCTTTCCGAAAACACTCACCACTGCTCTCCCCTCCTCAGGCTGGTTGGTCGGCGGCTAGGGGCTCAGGCTGCTGAACCGGCCAACTGTGGGGGAACCATGTCATCTCGGAGCATTCCTCACACCCCTCCCCGAGTGATCTGGGACTTGCCCGGCCGGGACCGCTGTGGGTGATAGGCTGGTAAGAGGGGAGTGGAGAAAGCTGAGACTGGGGGCAGGGTGTATCCTGGAAGCAGCACAGCTAGGTGGCAAGTTCTGCACCCCTCCTCCTTGCAAGAAGCCGCAGGAAGCCATTGCAGCAGCCACCTGTCTGCCGCCTGGGTGCTCCTCTGGTTGGTGACCCCATCAGCAGTACCCACCCGCCCACTACATATGTGCTTCTACTGCAGGGGGCCATCAGCGGTGGTTACCTGCGTGCCTCCAGCACGGGCCTATCAGAGGCAGGCCCCGTGCCCCTCCCCCATGGGTCAGCAGCCTATTGCCCTGAAGCCTCTGCAGCAGCCACCCCACCTGCCTGCTGCCGGTGCCCTCCTCCGGTGGGACTGGACAACAGCGGTTCCCACCACCACTGCCCAGTCCAGCCCAGGCAGGGCCTCGGACCCACCAGGCTAACGAGCTGGACTTAGCAGGGCTTAGCAGACCACCAGAGGACAGCACCGGAGGAAGGAGACCTCAAGCCAGTATAGGGCTCCCGGATGCACAGACTCCAAGGATAAAAAGGACAGTACTTTGGGTGGGAGGAGAGGTTCCTGGTTGTTTCTTTGAAGGGTTTTAAAGGAGATGGACTTCGAGGCAGAAACCTGCCATTATGTCACGCCATATATACTTAAAATAAAGGATTCCTTTTCCTTTCCACCAGACTCTGTCTCTAGGGGTTTTGGCTGTGGGTGCGAGTAGTAGACCCCACTGGCTATTCCGGAACAGCGCAGGCTGTCCGGTAACAAAGTGACAGTTTCCCTTCTTATCTATTGTGAGATCTCGCCTTTTTTATTTTAATTAAATACTGTACTTCACAACACCTGATACTATAGAAGCACTAAAACAGAAATTGTAGAAGGAAGAATTGAAAGAATAAAAAGTGAGAAAGGGGGGGGAAAGGTGAGAGAAGAAAATGCAAGGAAAGAAGGAAGGCAGGATCTTTTATTTTCCCATTTCTGAGTCTAATTCTTCAATAAGAATCAGTAGTTTTGATCTAATAGTTCCTGATTATTTTTTGGATCACATTTTATACTTTATCTTTTTATTATCTTCAATTTCTTGCTTCCTTGGTTTCTTCCTTATAAACCTCAAATATATTCAGTTATTTCCCAGTCTTAAAAACCAACAAAGTCTTTCTTAGCTTATCTCCTTCTTATATTTTTATTTTATTATTTTTTTCTTCAAGTACAAAGTCTTGAAATATTAAACGATATTTGTGACATAGCCATTAATCCTCTACAAACTGCGTTTTATTCCTACTATTCATCCATTCTTTCATTTGCTCAACATATATTTATTGGGTATTTACTGTGCTGCAGACATTGTTCTAGACACGGGGGACACATATCACTGCTTTTTTATAGGTTACCCTGGGTGGAGAGAATAAATAAGCAAAAGGAAAACGGCTAACAATAAAAAAGAAAATACAGTGGCTATACAGAGAAATAGAGCTGGGTGGCCACTCTTGAGTGAGTGGTCAGAAAAGGTCTGTATGAAGTGATAACTCACAAGCCGTGTGTGTTGTACTGTAAGTGGTGGGAAGCACCTGTGGAAGCCAGTAGAACATGCATGGGGCTGTGGAGGTAATCCACACAGGGTAGTGTGGGGCTTTTGGACAAGGAGAATGGCACTTGGGATGGTGAGTAGTACAGGCGTTTAAGATGTATTTCAGATACAATAGCCTCGGGACTTAATGTATGATCTATTGGATGGCATAAAGTAGAAAAGAGCGCAACAAAATAACTCTTGGGCTAATTTTGAGGGGGAGAAAGAGATTGTGGGTGGCAGATGGAGCAAAAAGATTCAAACTTTTTTGGATATAATATGTTTGAGATGTCTGTTAGCCATGCAGCTAGCTCTATCGAGTTAGTAATTTGGTAATTTATTATTAGAAATACAGTTTACATGTTATTAGCAAATAATTAACATCTTAGACTCAAGAGAATAGACAGTGTTATCTAAGGATAAAAAGTACAGGTATACTTCATTTTATCGTGTTTCACTTTATTGCACTTCACAGATGTTGCACATTTAACAAATTGAAGGCAAGACCCTCCACCAGCCAAAATATTACAACTCACTTTATTGCAATACTTGCTTTATTGTGAGACTCTGGAACAGAACCTGTAATATCTCTGAAGTCCGCCTGTAAACAGAAATGGAACATGACTAACACCAGATCCTGGGCACATTTCTACATTTACATGTCAGGTATAGGGGGTAGGTGCTATAAAAAAGCCAGTGAGGTAGGAGAACTATACAGAAAAATGCGGGCTCACAGAAGCCAAGAGACGAAAAGAAGCATTCAGTTATGTTGAAGGCAATGAAAGTTCAAATGAGAGAAGGCAGAAAATAAGGCAGGGCAAATGACCGGATTACCAGTAGCCTTTATTAGCACAATCAGTAATGGGCCTTCTTCAGTGTGCTCTCATTGGGGTGGTGCGGAGGAAAGCCTGACTGGAGTGGGCCGAGAAGAGAATAATAAATAAACAAGTGAGAACAGCAGCTACGGGCACTTCTTTCAAGGTGTGTTTTGTCCATGGAAAGAGAATCGAGTAAGGCAGTCACCATAGGGAGCTGTGTCATTGCAAATGTGCACCCCCCAAATTCAGACCTTTGTTGTTCTTTTAACCCTATCTAAGCCTTCTGTCAACAGTACTCTAATATTTTATGTGAAGACTCTTCATGAATGATTTCATTCATTTGGATTGCTATGATGAACTCATACACTTAATTCATACCTTTCCTTTCAGCAGCCTCCATTAATCTGAACATAAAAGTCTCACAAGCCTCTCAAATATAAGAAGCTGTCTCAAGGCAGCGTCACACTGACTCTTGTCTGTGTTCCTTGTAGTCCACATCCTGCCCTCAAATAACACTCAAATCCTATCTCTTGACAAATCCTAAGAGTGGAATGACGAGTCATTCCAACTCAGCAATTCATCCTTTGTCCTGTTGGTTATAGTTGGCCAGCTTATCTCAGCTTTGATATACATTTTATATGAGGCACATTATATATTATATATGTGTATATAAACATACAGGGTCTGTCCAGAAGGTATTCAGCCATGTAATATGAAAAATAGAGATATATATTGAAGAAGATACAAGAAACATTGTAGAAAGGACAATAACACCTCAGTTCCCTTCAAAGTAGGCATCTTGGGACCTCACACAGTTCTCCCAATTGCCATCAGCTGCCCTGTCATATTTTTCTGAATCTCACTGATGGTCTAAAGTCTCTTCACTTTCAAAGGTGGTTTTAGTTTTGGGAAAATCTAGAGGTCACAGGGTGCCAAATCTGAGCTGTAGGGGGAGCTAAATCACCTGGGTGATTTGATGCTTCACCAAAAAACTGCATAAGATGTGATGAATGAATAGGCACATTGTTGTGATGAAGCTGCCAATCGCCAGACGGCCCATGGCTGTGGCCTTCTAAATCATCTGAATAATTTCCATGGAGGAATGTTTAAGCTTAATGCCAAATTTGATGAAGATTTGTTGTTCTACTCAGTCATTTAATGTGATGGCCACGCAGTACACATGCTTACTCAAGGCATCTGTGGCCCCCACTGACTAGTACAGTGAAGTCGTCATTGTTCACACATGTGCGTTCCAGCCCACTCTCCTTGCCTGCCAGGTTACGTTGATGTCATGCAAACCGTTCTCCTTATATTAACAGTGGCTGAACTTTTTCTAGACAGACCTTGTACATACACATATTGAGAATGAGACAACAATCCATTAGTTCTACTGCCTCTACCTTCAGGAGTCACCTATTAAATTCTCCACGTGGTCCCAGAGAAGTACCTTTCAGCAGTCTGGAAGTGGGAACTGGAACTCTCCACATGGAACATGTTTCGTAGTGATAGACGAAGGGGCGGGGTTATAACACATTTCAGAAATCATTCTAAAAAATCCTCTTTCCCAACAGTCTCTGGAGCTCTTATACCTAAGATGTGGGGAGTGTATTCAAAAGCCATGAAACCCTATTTAGCTAAAGTCTTGGAAAATGCGTGACTTTGACACCTCTTTTGGATGGTTCTCTACTGTATCTTCATATCTCCACAAATATTTTCCTTCAACATTCTTCCATGTCCTGCTTTATAAAGTCAAATTTCTTGGGCATCCTGGGACTTCTCTGATTCTTAGTGTTTGCTGAGTGACTAGCAGCAGAAACCAAGAGGTAAGGCTGGACAGCACATAACCCAAAAGAAGAAGCCTGATTCAGTTAGGGCTCTTCCACCTTCTTAGTTCCCATACCTGATTAATTATCAAAGCAGGACATTTTTCTGGAATATATTTCTCAAATCTGTTTTATCCCTCTTTATTCACTCACCATTGCCTTCTTCAGGCCTTTAGCGGGACCACCGAGAACCTCTTGACTACTTCCTTCCATCTCTAAGCAATTTTAATTAGCTTTCAAAGTCACATATCTTGGCCTATCTCTCTATTGTTTAAAAGTATTTCAATGGCATCCTATTTCTTACTGCCTAAGCTCTAACTTCCTTCACAAGTTGGTCTGTAATTCTTACTACAAAAATATCTCCTACCATCTCTTCCTCACACATACTAATTTACAGTGATATTGAACTGTAGCCTTCATGTAGGGGTAACAACAGGGCACTTCTCAGATGGTTAGAAATAAAAGAAATAAAATTATCTTCTTGTAGTTAAACTATAAAGTCATACCATAATGGAAAATAGCAGAGATATGCAAATTCACTTTAGTGAGAGAGCATTTCCATTATTGTGGGCTTATCATGCCAGCAGACCGGAAGAGGAAGAACAGAATTACTGACAATAGTAATTGACCCTAATTTCATGAGGAGGTAACGTGTTGCTACATAATAATGCTGTGATAATGGCTGGAATATAAAAACCAGGGACTGATTCCCTGGGGAACTTCTTGGTGCTTTTATACCTGATGATAACCATAAATGGCCGGCAGCAGCAATAGCTCACCCAGGGCCATGTTAATCAAGCCCTGGACTCTTCAGGGATAAATAGTTGAAATCTAGTGGAAAATAAAGGGAACTTATAATGATTGATTGAGAAGGAAGATGATAAATAGCAATTCCTCAGGAGAAAGCACAGCTGCAGGTATAATATCTTACCCTATTACTGTTTTTTGTGAGTCTTTCCTTTATTTTTTTTTTCCCCCAGAATCTGTGAGTGCAGCTATTTAGGGCACTACTGCCAGGACAGATTAAATTTAATGTGGGTCACAATTGAACCTGCAGAGGGGTAAGGGGTTTCTTTTCTCTGCCTTCAGTGCTTCAGCCATGACTACTCCCAGGTCTTGCAGCATGTCTGATTGACATGTGATCTTACATAAATGTGCCTTGGACCAAAGGACCTACTTAATGTTGAGGCAGGGTATGACAATGGACACATGACTAGAGAATCCACGAGTCCTACAATATGTCCCAGAAGCTTCCAGCCCAATAGGACACTGGAATGTTCTCTTAAAAGTACAATTAAGGCTCTATCTTGGCCACTGGATGCAATCAGCCAAGATGCCACATATTCTTTGAGCTGACCATGATTAGGAGGCACTGTGTTCCTTATAACTAGAAGGCATGGATTTGGAAACAGAGTAGATGCAGGAGAAAATCTCATTATTCCTCCTAGTGATTCTCTTGGTGAGTTTGTGTTTCCCTTTTCCACAATGTTAGTTTTCACCAGCACAGAGATCCAGAGATGGAAATGCTTCCTACTGTAGACCACAGTAAATGTTCGTTGGCACTTAGACCTCAGACTGCAGCCTGTTCTGAACCACACCCATCCAATGTTCCCATCCCAGGTCTCAGGGCCCTGAATGTAGCAAATACACCAGCAAGATCCCTAGATTCAGACTTATTTGAAAATCCACTAATCTCACGATCTTATCTGACACCCAGGTTTCCGCCCATTCTGCCCTCTGGTTATACAGGTACGATCTCTTTAAATGGTGTCCAAAGACCCTGTGGCTTTCACACTAGGCCTTAAGTTGGTAGTTGATTGACCTGAGCCTCTCATTTTGTTTTTCCTTCAGTGTTTAAATAACACAGTAGCCATCTGACTCCACAAATCTTACAATTGCCATTGTCCTAATATTTCCTCAAATCTAGAGATATTATATAAACAATGAATCTCCTTCTACTTATATTCCAACACAGTTCAGCATGGGTGAGTGTAACAGGCAATAAAAAACTTTATACTACTCTAATTAAAGGTTAGACCCAGTTTGTTAGTTAAACTGGTTTTTCTCTTGAAAAATCTAGAGTTTGCATGTTAAAAGGGTTTTTTTTTTCTAGTATACTTTACAAGAATCAGCAGTTTCATTTCCTTTGTGAACCTAGGAAGCAGCCTAAGCTCAAGACCCCAGAAATGCAGCTGATAAGAAACCACATGGCCAACTCAAGGATACTGATTATAAAGATTTATATCAAGGCCTATGAGAAGACACCCTGCACATTCACAGCCCCCTCCCCCTGATTTCTTTGTTCTGCTTTCCCTCTCCTCACTGATAAAAACCCTTGCCTGCATGGAGATGTGAACATGGGCTTTGAGAATTGAATACACCTCTTTGCTTTTCACCAGCTCCTGTCTCATGACTTGGACTTTAGTTGTAGCAGGCAGCCAAACCTGGGTTCGGTTACATGAGCATCTCAGTAATTGGGAGAGTACAGCACACCCACACATTATCATCAGTACTAGCATCCCATCCTGAGGACTTGACTATGGGAAAGTGGAGCTTTAACCAGCTACAAGAACTCTAGGAGCCAGTGTAGAACATGCTCCTCTAGGTTGAACCACTAAGTGGCCAGAGAAGCAGGAATACTTACACAGCAGCTCCTGAGAACATTACTTAAGCAATAAACTCAGGAAGCAGTAATTTTCCAGCCTTCTACACCTACTGTTTTCCCTGGAAAGGCAGGTTTCAGGGACAAAAGAAAATCTCCAACTGTAACTGAACTCAGATCTAGCTGCCTGGTTCAATGAAAGCCAAACAGGTGCTGGTGAAAAAGAAAGCATTTTTTTCAAGGGCCAGTCACCTGAGAAGATGGAGAATTCTTGTACCAAAGTCCATCTTAACAGCTCAGTGCAGGCGGAGGTTTTTTAGGAGGGAGAGGGAAAGCAGAACAAAGAGATCAAGGGGAGGGGGTTAAAAAGTTCTACACTTACACACCAGCACAGTCTGTTCCTATAAGGACCTTGGAATTAGTCGAGTGACGGTCCGATGTGCGTCATCTTGGGTTTTGTCATCCTGGTTTTATGGTGGAAGTTCAGCAAATATCCCAGAGCTGGGATGACTGAAGGTCAGAGTCTGTACCTTTTGAAATTAGTTCCTAGGATTCTTATATAAACATCCTGTCTATCTATAAGATGCTTATAGGTCAGAATCAGCATTTATAGAAACAAAGTCAAAAGAATGGTGGAGTGAGTTACCACTCCCCGCTGTTACACAACAAAGGAGCACAGGTGCTGGCAGTGGGTGACATTTAGTGACTAGGATGGTGGATGTGAGCAAGGCACCAACTGTGCCTGCTACTTGAGTCAAGGCCTGGAAGATTTGAAGTTTCCAGGGTGCTCCCGCTTATCAGTCATTACAATTATAACTTTCATGAACACTTTGTCTCAAATTCCAAAATAACTACTGAAATTTTCCTGATGCCTCTACCAAATTAACTGCTTCATGCCTATTGTGGACAAAAAGGGGGGGGGTATGCAAATTAATCTTACAGGGTGATCTCATCACAAATTCCTAGCTGAACAGGTCAACAGGTCATGGTGGGTAGCCATGCCCCAGGCATATAACTTTTTGGTAAAAGGTATACATTTGCCTTAAGATGCCCTGTCCGTTGTTCCTGCACATCTACGTTAACGCACCTTTGAAATAACCACCTTCAAGAGACCACAATATTTTGTTAACTACCTTATTATTCAGTTCCTGCCCTGCTTTTTCCTACCTCCATGTAATCTTCCTTACCTTCCCTCCTTAATTTCAAATGCATGAAGAGACTGCAAGACTGTTATTCCTGGGAGCATTTAAGATCTTGCATCTCAGCATATATCTTCAGTTTGGCTCAAATAAAGTCATAAAAATTCTCTACAGCTTTGGACCTTTCTTACACTGACACTTTACATATGACATGTATTAGAATGTTCTGCTCTGATTCCAGCCTGGACTAGTACTCATCGGTCTCGACAGTTTAGGTTTCCCCTCTTCACTGATGTACTGTTTCATATTCTTTCCCTGGTTACATCTTAAAGTCCTTTGACAGAACCTTGTATTTGTCTCCCATCACACCGCACACTGCAACCCACAGCATCATTCCATCTCCACCAGGAGGCTTTCCTCGGCCTTACCCATCATAGCTTAGCGCAACATCTGGACAGCTATGTCATGAACTTGAAAAAAATAAAGAAATCCATTAGCCTTAACAAGTATCTCCTTTGATTTAGGTACCTTCATGAAAATATGAGGAGACAGGTAGGATCCAGGAGCAAGCAAAAGTTAATTTCATTAAAAGCCAATTACTAAGTCATCATCATATATTGCAGACACTTTTTCAAAGAAGCTATATGAAATTGAATTACAACAAAATATACAGAATTGGTTTATTAAGAGGAAAATTTGCAAGCAGACTGAGCTTAAAACCCAATATACTTGCGAGCTTGATCTTTTAAATAAAGATTGAATTAAATTACTGGATAGTAACTGTTCCTGTGTTTCCCCCTCCCCCCAAGCTCTACAGCTCCATCTTCCTCCTTCATCATATTCGTCTCTTTAGATCTTATTACTGCAGCACCTGAGCCCCAAATAGACGCTAAGCTCCATCGGGATAAAAATTTTTATGCTTTCGCATTATTTATTAATTTCTCACTGCCTAGAAAAGATTGTCTGACTCACAGAGGAACTCAAATACTTATTAAAAGACTGAATAAATGTAACATTGTAAGCAATACTCATGTAATGTATTATTTTGATTTAAATTTAAAAAAATAAGGGACAAAAATTCAAGGTAAAAATGGTATTGCTATAGACAGGATATACGTTGTGTGTTCAAGATAACAATTGAGTTATTTCAAAATTAAAATATATATTCATTTAATATTTAAAATAGAGACAAAAACCTTTTTGATTATTCAAAAAGGAAAAAAGGATTGGGGCAGGCGCTTGTGGGGGAAGAAGAACCTCTCTCTCCAGGCCGCGGTTCGGGTCTGTGGGTATCCGCCCTGGCCAGCCTGCCTCTGCTCTGAACCACAGCGGCGGGGCGAGGACGGGCTTTCCCGGCTTGTGAAATGAAGCGATTTCTAGGTCCGAATCCCCTTGAAGTTTTTGCTCCTGTATTTCCTGGGTCACACCGTGAAATGCAGCCTTCCGTGTTGCAGCCCAAGATTTTGCAATTAGTCACCAGCTATGGATTCCATAATCGGTGCTTCATTGCGCAGTTGAAAAACAGTGAGGCGCGTTTTCCTTCCAGCCACCAATCCTTTTTATGAATGAAAGGGTTTGTACCTACTGCTTGGCAACATGATGGGTTTTAAAGTAAACTCCCCAACCGGAAGCAACTGCGAGTAAGAAACCTGGAAGGGGCTTCTGAATTTATCTTTTGGAAGGACAGGAACTATTAGACTCTGGAGAAAGTAATAGCAGCTGCGGAATGCACGGAGGACCGCAGGTCGGATTAGAGATGTCAGGAATAACTAAGGTGTTCATTTAGGGGCGACTAAAGGAGGATAAAAGAACTAGCGTTGTTTGTCTTAGGTGAAAGCACGTGAAATGGAGAAAGGCAACTTCCACACTTATTTATAACATGAGGTAAAGAATTAAATTGAATTTCATTGGCTTCTCTGATAGCTCTTTTCATGGACTTAGCCTATATTTTAGTGAATTTCGTTCTAAGACCATCTTTTGACCAAATGAGCTTTGCCAGTATAAAATATTTCAGAATCAGCCCTACTTTTCTGTAATAAATGTTTATTCCTATACACTACCGTAATGAATAGATACATATTTCATCTACTCCTTGGGAACAGAGACACACTGCTTAGCTGTGGAATAATAATAATTGTATTTACCCAATGTGCTACGCGCTGTAGGTAGGTAATATCATGTAGTCTTCACAAACATTTGGGAAAGAGACAATATTTTCTGCAGTCTATTAATGAGGGTCAGAACGTTTAAAGGACTTGCTTTTGGAGGCAAAGCTAATGCTTAAAGTCAGACTGTTTGATTAGCGGAAATTAGTACTTAGGAGTACGACCCAGCCAGGAGTACACATCAGAATCACGTGAGAGGCTTTCTGAAATGCGTAGTTCAGGCCCCATCACAGAGTTACTTCGGATCAGGACTTTGAAAACACTCCTTGTGTAGCTACAAACCTCCGCTGTCTGGGAGGAATCCAAGGCTCATCCCTTAAATGTCCATGCTCACGACTACTGCTGACAGGAGCAGTCCGGGCTAGGTATGCTTCCCTAGGATGCTTGACAAGACCACTGGCTAGAGTTCTATTTGTCCAATCCTTGTTTAGTACACAATGAGTATAAATTAAACAACTATTTTTCTTACCACTAAGGAATACCCAGGGCCAAAGGGTTAGGGCTAATTTTTATTTACTCTTTCTAGTACATAACCAATGGTCTGGGCAAAAGAAGAGTCCAAAAGAGATGGGGAAAGTCATTTTTTTGAGAAGACATTAGGTCACTTCCTTGAATAAAGTTCTGGGAAATCAGAAAATGCTAGCTGATCTTTTTATTTTTTTGTCTTTATCTGAAGATATGTTCATTGATGTTTTTAGAGAGACAGAGGAGGGAGGGAGGGATGGAGGGGGTGGGGGAGAGAGAGAGAGAGAGAAAACATCGATCAGTTGCCTCCCATATGCACCCCAACCAGGGATCAAATCTTCAACTTAGGTATTAGGTATGTGCCTTGACCAGGGAGGAAAGCAGCATCTGTGGATGTATGACAGGTACTCTAACTAACTGAGGCACCCAGCCAGGGCTAGACTAGACTGGTCTTTTTTTTTTTTCCTGGAATCATGGCTCCTAATTAATGTGGCCCCGGATAGCTTGACTAGCATGGTTTAGGATAGCTACTGGTACCCTGAGCAGTGGAGAGAGGACACAGTTAGAAGAAGGTTCTGAATCACCACAGGGAGAACCATCTAATTTAAATCTCCCAGGGGTGCAGTGCTAACAGCAAATGAATGGCAGGAAAAATTACTTAAGCAAAAAGCAGGGTGTCATCTCTGATAGTTTCTCCCAGAGGACACAGTCCCAACTAGGGGCCATTTTTGCATTCATTGATGTATTAAGTAAGCAGTTACTAAATGCCTTCTCTGTACTTGTACTGGGTCCCTAGGATGCAAAGTTGACTAATTGGCTGAGAAGGAAAACGACCTTCAAACAAATGGGCGTGCCCAACTTTTAAACTGCTGGTAATCCCTTTGATGTTTGGGGGGGTTTTTTTGTTACTTTAGAGAAAAGCTCTACTGTCCATTCCTGGAGGGGGGAAACATGTCTTGAAATAATGAAACAATGCCTACTCCATCGAGGATGGGAGAAAAATCTTTCTGCTTCTCGAAACTGAGCAATTAATGTTTTCTGCTCTGGAAGATAAGGCTTCTTTCTTATGGTTTATCAAGTTTTTTTGGATGAATCATCAAGCCCAATGAAGAGAAGGAAAGGGAAGGAACAAAATTATGGAAGAGAGGTCCCTCTCCCTGCCCCTCTCCTTGGTCTAAGAACACACTGAGAAGTGACTGGGAAAAGAAACTTGGGTTCTAGAGTTTAAGTGCTTGGAATTTATTCCTGTGATAGCTCAGTCTGAGAGCAGGCCCAGGAAGAGCTTGCCAGGAGGATGAATTAGTCCCAGTGACTGGCTTCGGTCAATCATATTTTCCACTCTGTGTCTGGGGATACCATGAGATACCATGATCACCACTGCAGGCAGACAGAAGGGAGTAGTCTCCCGAAGGAAGATCTGAAGGACAGATATGGGCACAGGATAAATTGGTGTTAGCTGGACAGTCACCCCAATCGTGGTCTGCTACATCTCTTGCTGGGATATATTAAATTATCTGCCTATTCATAAAAACCCTGAAACTATATTAGTCCTTTATAAGGGCTTAGTGAACAGTAAGATAATTAATGTAAATTGAGGCTAAATACTATTATGCAAATACAATGATGTCCATTCTTAAACATGAAAACTTTGGTTTTAAAGGAAATTATTTTTTCAAAAGCATATTAAAAGCAGATGTGAAATATTCAATAAGTGGTATAGTTCTAGAAAACTTGGTAGTCTTCTGAAAAAAAAAAGTATTTTTTATAACTTGCAACATAAGAAAATGGATCAAAGATATAAATCTTGAAATTATAAAAACACTAAACAATGCATAAAACTATAAAAATTATATTAGCAAAATTTTCCTAATATGAAATAAAATCCAAATCTAAAAAAATAAAGTAAAAGTTGATAATTTAAAACAAATCTGCTTTATAAAGCTTCTAAAAGGAAAGCCGAAAGAAAAAGAATTTGTTTCCATAGAATTTCTAGACCACTAACATAACAATAAGAAAGAGTCGGTCAACCCAACAGGAGAAAATATGGGCAAATAGTTGGAAGGAAGGAAGGAAGGAGGGAAGGAAATATGGAAAGAGAGAGGGAGGGAGGGAAGGAGAGAGGGGTGGAAGGAGAGAGAAAGGGAAAACAGGAAAGAAAACTACAGATTAAGAAATACAAGTAACATTTAAATGCATGAAAAGATTCTCAACTTTACTCACCCCAAGGGATATGTGAACTCAAGAAGGGATTCCATTTGCCTGTTATCAAGTAGCTAAAAATAATACAATATTTAATAACATACATACTGGCAAGGTATCTAGAAACAGGACTTTTGGATATAGAATACAAATTAAAACAACTTCTAGGGGGGCTACTTTGGAAATATTAGTCAAAATGTGAAGTGCACATCCTTGTCGAATCATTACCTCCATTTCTTAAGATGTGTCCTGTGTGTTTTCTGATGGTTGTGAGGACCAGCACCTTCACAGAGACTGCAGTCCTGTGTTGAGTAGCAGAAGAAAAGGGTTCTCTAGCCTCCATACACAGGATGACAGCTAAAGAGTATAATGGAATGGTACGTAGCTGTGAAACCCAATTTTTAAAAGCTGAGTATGCTCTTTATATACTGATATGGCATGACTTTATTTTTAAAAAAATAAATAACCTTAGATAGTGTGGCTCAGTGGATTTAGCACCAACCTGCAAACTGAAATATTACCAGTTTGACTCTCCGTCAGGACACACGCATGGGTTGTGGGCTGGGTCCCCATCTGGGGGCAAACAAGAGGCAACCAATGGATGTTTCTCTCCCTCCCTTTGTCCCTCCCTTTTGCTCTCTCTGAAAATAAATAAATAAATAATGAATAAACAATAAGGTACACGTATTATTGACACCGAGAGATCCGATCAGATCACTAGGGAGCAGCAGGGAGGGGCTGTAGGAGTGCGGTAGGCAATGGTAAACAGCCTGGGAAGGGATGGGCTGAGACGCTGAATGCCTCCAGAGCACATGGAGTTATGGGTTAGAAGATTTAAAATAAAAGAAGGTCTCTCCGGCTCTCTGGCTTGCTGGCTGGCTCTCTCTCTTCCTTGAGGATGCCTGGATGACTGTGCTGCAGGTGCCAGCTTTCCCAACAGGTGGTGTTTTGGATGGGAAAGAACTCCGGGGGCAGCGTAGGATCGGGCTGGCCTGGCAGAGGGTGGCAGGGTTATTTTTTTTTGGCTGTTCCAGAGGGGATAAGCTCTGAGGCAGAAGCCTGCTCTTCTTCCAAAATTGTGCAGCTTCTGTATCTTACATTGTTTTAGTTTGTGAACTAACCCTATAGAAATTAAATAATTAAAACTAACAGGGAATACTAGAACTCAGGTATTAAAGAGTCTAGCCTTAATTGATAGGTTTAAGTGACTAATGCTTGTGGAAATGTAACAGAGTGCAGCCAAGAGGGGGACCCTAAATAAGGATTTGTAATGAAGTCCAGAACTCAAGGTGTCCAGGAAATATTAGAAAAATATATATAGGATGTCCTCACCCCCACAAGTCTGAGCTGGGGGAGTGGGACACATGGAGCAGGGCCATTCAGAGCTGTGTTGTATAGCAATGGCTTTGCAGCTAACCTCTGGCATGGTCATTTAACCATTTTCATGGATATGTTAAATAGCTGTGGCCTTGCTTTGAGCCAGGGGGGTGGAAGTGACTTCCACCCAAGATGTAACTGGGAGGCAACTCCCCCTGGTTAGAGCACCTGCATGAGAGCCTGGAGATGATTGGCTCCACGCCATGGGGCCACACCTGCCCAGACTCACTATGGCAGCCTAGTAGAGCTGGAAGAATACAGGAAACTGACAGGTGTAACTGATTGTAGGAAGAGTCAGAAATGGGGCTGCAGAAGAAGATTGGAGCAAGGATTTAAACCCAGGCACAGCAGCCATTCGAAGGAGAACTACGTGGCTTTGGCAAAGTGGGGACCCCACGGCTTTGGGGTGCTCCCTTTTGCCACATGGCTTAGGAAGCAGGAGAGACTTTGCCTGGAAGAAAAGGGGTGAAAGGACTCTTGCTGGTGGGCCATGAGAAGGTGCCACATGGCTTTGGATTAACTGGAGATCTTGACAGCAACACAGCTGATGGTGCCAGGAGCCTGAATCACGGACTTCTACTTCTTTTCCTGAGATATGGTGCCCCAGATTAGGGCAGAGGGAGAAGGGAGGACTGTGTGTGTCTGTGGGTATCCTAAAGGACTTTAGTATTTTAATGAAGACATTAAGTCACTACTCTACGTCTGTATAGCTTTTAAATAAATAATCATTTTCCTTTTCACAAATCTCTGGCATTAAGAGACATCTTTCTTCTGGTGGTGGGCATAGTGAACCTAGTACAAGAGGACCCCTGGAGAAAAAGGGGGGTCCTTTTGGTAATAGTATATCATTCACCCCCACCCACCCACCACCAGTTCTGTTCTGTAACAGAAAGCTGTTATTCCAAAACTGCAAAGCTTTTGAATAAAGACTCCTTTACTTTATGACCAATCCTTTGCCTCTGGAATTTTGCCTGGAGGGTGGCAGCAGGCAGCAGGGCCCCACTTGCTGTTCAGTAACATTGTGTTAGCTTTTTTTTTACTGCTGCTATAACGAATGAATACAAATTTAGGCTTGAAACAAAGTCAATTTATCATCATGCAGATCTGTAAATCAGATGATGGGCCTAGTCCTCCCCAGGGTAACTCAAGGTGTTATCTGGGTGGTAGCCCTCTCAGGAGGCCTAAGAGACAAGGTTTCCTTGGCTTTGCCAGCTTTACAGGCCTCCCACCTTCCATGGCTCACGGCTGCCTGCTTCATCTTCGAAGCCAGCAGCGTCCCATGGCTCTCTGAGCTGTCTCCTGCAGTCCTGCCTCTGCCTGAGCACAGCTTGGAAAGATTCTCTGCTTTCAGGCGTTCATGTGATCGGACTGAGACAATCCGGATAATCCAAAATAATCTCTCCATCTCAAGGTGCATACCTGTAAGCATATCTGTGAAGTCCCTTTTTATATGTAAATTAACATACTCATAGGTTCCAGGGATTATGGATGGACATCTTTGGAGCCCATTATTCTGCCTATCTCAGTACATATCCATGTGAATAGAATGCTAATGTTTCTTTTAAAAAATTAAGAGAGAGATATATACAATAAAAAATAAAAATACTGCTATAATTACATATAAAGCCAGTAATATCGGTTGCCTGAACAGAGATGACAGAGAAGTGAAAGGAAAAATTTTCCTTGTGTTATTTTTTGTGTCTTCGGAAGTTTGCATCATGTACCTTATTGTCATACAAAACCTACATATGTTTACAGAATAAAATCAAGCCTCTTTGCAAAATAGAAAACAAGGATACTCGTAGATTGATTTCATTCCAGTCAGGGACTGTGACCTAGGCCTAGTATCTAAGGAATAATAAATGTGGCTTAAAAACACACCAAGGCCCTAGTGGAGGAGAACCCAGTGTTGAACGAGCTGAGGAAACACCCCGAGAATGTGGTCACCAACGCAAGGCAGAGGCAGCAGGGGTACCTCACTGACTGCTCCTGCGTCTAAGGTCTTCCTGAAGTTTTATGTCAGCAATTCCACAAGAGCCTGAAGAGAAACTTCCAGGCAACTGTACTTGAACAAAAAATTTTAAAAAATCAAAATGAAAAGAAATTTCCATTACAAATGGCCACAGGGGAGAGATAAAAAAGGGGGAAGGAGATTCTGCTAACTTCATCAGCATTACCCCTTTCAGACTGTGCCCTAGTGGATTCTCTGACTATAAAAGACTTGCTCCTTTTAGAAAACTAGCACAATTAAAATTGGTTCCTCTCAAAATTAAGAAAAAGATGCCATTTAGTATAACAACCAAAAAAAAAATAATAAAGTAGTTAGGAATAAATTTAACCAAAGAAGTGATGTGCTTGGAAAACTGTAAAACATTGAAGAAAGAAGCTGAGAAGGATGTAATAAATGGAACCACATACCGTGTTCATGGATTGGAATGATTAACATCATTAAAATGTCCATACTACCTAAAGCAATCTATAGATTAAACACAATTTCTACTAAAACATCAATGGCATATTTCACAGATCTAGAACAAATAGCCCCAAAATGTATAAGAACTACAAAAGAGCCCAAATAACATCAGCAATCTTGATTTAAAAAAGGAAAAAGTTGGAGGGATCACAATACCTAATATCAAACTATACTATAAGGCCACTGCAATCAAAACAGTCTGGTACTGGCATAAGAGCAGACACACAGATCAATGGAACAGAATAGAGAGCCCAGAAATGAGTCCATGTCCCTGTGGCCAATTAATATTTGGCAAAGGGGGCACAATAGCCTCTTCAATAAATGGTGTTGGGAGAACTGGACTGGTACATGCAAAAAAAAAAAAAAATGAAACTAGACCACCAACTTACACCAAAAACTAGAATAAACTCAAAATGGATAAAAGACTTAAATATAAGTGGTGATACCATAAAAAATTTAGAGTAAAACATAGGTAGTAAAATTTCAGGTTTTTCACATAGCAATATTTTTGCCGACAGATCTCCTAGGACAAGGGAAATAAAAAATTAAACAAATGGGACTACATTAAATTAAAAAGTTTCTGCACAGCCAAAGAAACCATCATCAAAATGAAAAGGGAACCAGTTCTATGGGAAAACATATTTGTCAATGATACATGGGACAAGAGTTTAATCTCCAAAATATATAAAGAACTCATGACTCAACACCAGGAATGCAAACAACCCAATTCAAAAATGGGCAAAGACTTAAACAGACACTTCTCCAAGGAGGACATACAGAGGGCCCATAGACATATAAAAAAATGCTCAACATCCCTAGCCATCAGAGAGTGCAAATTAAAATCACAATGAGAAATCACCTCACACCTGCCAAAATGGCTATCATTAATAAATCAATAAACAACAAGTGCTGGTGAGGATGTGGAGTAAAAGGAACCCTAGTGCACTGTTGGTGGAAATGCAGATTGGTGCAGCTACTTTGGAAAACAGTGTGGATTTCCTCAAAAAGTTAAAAATAGAACTGCCTTTTGACCCAGTGATTCCACCTCTGGGAAGTTACACAATGGAATACTATGTGGCCATAAAAGAGAAGGAAATCATCTTTTACGACAGCATAGATGGACCTGGAGGTTATACTAAGTGAAATAAACCAGTTAGAGGAAGACAAATATCATATGATCTCAATTATGTGTGGAATCTAATGAACAAAATAAACTGATGAACAAAATAGAAACAGAGACAAGGACACATGAAACAGACTGATAGGTATCAGAGGGGAGGGAGGTTGACAAAGTGGATAAAAGATGTGGAAATGATAAACCCAAAATCATATATATATGAAAATGAAAAAAGAAGGAAAAACAAGCATTTAAGCATTTATCTACTAAAAAAATAGTAACATTTTACACACACACCCCCCACACACACACACACACATATATATATATATATATATATATATATATATATATATATATATATATATATATAAAACACATAGATACAGGCAACAGCAGTGTGGCGACAGCCAGAGGAAAAAGGAGGGTGGAGGCTAGGTGGAGGTGGGCAAAGCAGGGGTGGGGGGTATTGGGACAGAAAGAGACTCTCTCTCTGTGCCAGTTGTCCCTCTGAGGCCATGGGCACACAGTGCCATGCGCCAATGGTGCTTCATTGAGTTGTACACATGAAACAAATATGGTTTCAGAACCAGTGTCACCCCAATAAATTTTAAAAATTACAACACCAGCCCAATATAGTCAATGAAAAAGTTATAAATTTTTATGGTGAAAAGAAAATCTTGGAAGAAACTGTTTAGGTAAAACATGTTACCTACAAGCGACAACTGTAAGATTAGTATCTCTTGTCCCTTAGACACATCTTTTCAAGAAATTCCTAACTTGAAGATTAATGCATGAGCTTCAGGCATCCCTTAAATTATAAAAGCCTATGTAAAGTTTTATTATTTTTATGAGCAGATAAATGCTTGTTTTTTTTTTCTTTTTCTTTTTTCATTTTTTGTGGAGGCCCACAGTTTTTATTAAATTGTTAACGATGTTTGAAACCATAAAAGATTTAGAACCATGGATCAGTACAAATTCCAAATGAAAAGATTATGAGCAAAGTATTTTATATTCTTGAGGATTCATTTCATGTAAGACAGAAATGGAAGACAATCTTAGACATAAAATGTTTCAAAAATATGTCTTCCGTGACCTTGGAAAACACCTCAGCCAAGCAAAGCATGAACCAAGATTGAAAGCATAGGAATAGGGATACAGTGGGATAGAAGGCAGACAGAGAGTATTGAAACTGATATAAAATAAAATTAAAATAATTGTTCTAATTATCATGACAAAATGTAAATATACAATTTAATGTAATTTAATAGCAATTACTTGTATATAAATTATTAGTCTATTACAAGAAAAACTAATTTTGTGTTGGCAGAGAGAGGAAGTGGGGAGATAAAAAATGGATAAAAATAAAAGGATTTTAGATTTATAGTGATGCGGACACAGGCCAGCAGTGTCTGCATCATTACGGATGAATTAAAACATGCACACAGACCGCTGAGTCTGGTGGAGGAATAAGGATAACCGCAAGGCTTTTCTCTCAAGAGGAGCCAAAGCCATGGCCTCTGCCTTGACAGGCCTTTATTCTAATCAAAACATCTTACATTCCAAGATGGTTTCTCTTCACTATCCCTGTTACAATAAAGGAGCCAATGCCCCTCATTACATCACAGAAGAAGGACATTAGCAAATGAATAAGCAGGCAGTTACACTGGGCCCGCAAGGTACTTGCAGGGTGAGGGGGTTTCAGCAAAGAGCCCACTCTCAAAACAGCCTAAGTATATTGCAAATCCGATTACCCACGAGAGAACCTATCTGTGGGCGTGGGTCCTGTGCATCTCCGAGTGGGAGCTGGGCCCATGCCATGCAGAAGGGTCTGCCACATTATAGTCTTTTAAGAATAAGCAATGACTATTGATTAATTTGACAAACATACATTGAATAATGTTTGAAAAACAGGAAATCATTTGAAGTATAAGTGTATGAATCCCAAATCATTGTGAAAATAAGGCATAGTTCATATAGCAAAGGGAGAAAAAAAGAAAATAGCCAGAAATAAAATTAGGTGAGAAATACAACCAATCACATAGGTTAGGGGAATATTGTATATCAATGTAATACAGTTGACTTGAACAAAATGGGTTTGGGCTATGTGGGAACTCTTATACACAAGTATGTTCAATAAAGGCTATGCGTGCATTTTCTCTCACCCATGACTTTCTAAATAATAAATACGTTCTTTTTTCTTATTTACTTTATTATAAGAATACAGTATATAGCCCTGGCTGGTATGGCTTAGTGGATTGAGTGCCAGCCTGTGAACCAAAGGGTCGCTGGTTCGATTCCCAGTCTAGGGCACATGTCTGGGTTGCCAGCCTAGTGTCCCCAGTGGGGATGAGTGAGGAGCAACCACACTGATGTTTCTCTCCCTCTCTTTCTCTCCCTCCCATCCCCTCTCTAAAAATAAATAAATAAAATCTTTTAAAAAAGAATATAGTATATAATACATGTAACATACAGAATATCTATAGCCTTCTAGAAACAGTAGGCTATTTGTAAAGTTTTCAGGGAGTCAAAGGTTATATGTGAATTTTTAATTGCATTAGGGTTTGGTGCCCCTAACCCTTGCACTGTTTAAGGGTCAACTGTATTTTTAAAACATAGCTAGCTATGGACTGCTCATAAGAAACACATCTAGACAAATTAGAGGTTGGAAAGTAAAGGTGCACAAAGATTAATCAGAAACCTGGAAACAAAATGCATAAACAACTGTAATTTACAAAAAAGTTGAATGCAATGAAAAATGCCTGAAAATGACAGGCTTGTTTCACATTGCTAAAAGTAAAAATCCATTTAAATTCTTAGCCTATGACAGACGTAAAACAAAAATTAATAAGATTATACAAAATATTAATGCTTTTCTGAAGTTGAGAAGGATATCAAACATTTGTTTCAAAAAATACATTTTCACTGATATATACTGGTATATTTTAACACAAATGTGTTATATATTATGTATTTGAAGTGTATTATGCATTGTCAATGCATTACAGTGTTACAGTACTTAAATGTCATATGGTTCTGGTTCTACAATCAATAAACAGATCAAGAATAACTGGAAATATTCTGTTTTGTAATAATAAAAATATTTTATAAAATTCATATCAACAACAGCAGCTAACATCTGATAACAATGTACACGACTGTGCTGAATAAATTACCTCTCAGGCTCCCTTGACGGTCGGTACAATCAGGTGACATCTCTGGCCAACGGCATTCAAGTAGCAGTAGAGTGTTCAAGTTTCTTAAGTTTCTCGTAAGAGACAAGGCATGGAGAGACCTCTCCTTTCCTGCTTGCTGAAATGCAGGTGTAGTCATTAGAGCTTGATCAGCCAATTCGGCTCAGGAAGCCAAACACATTGAAACGCACTGAAAATAGCAGAGAAAAATCCAGAAGGAGCTTGCCGTGTAATGACTGGCGGCAGGTTGCCTTTTTCTTTTTCTTTTTACATAATATTATGAAGATATTTCTCACAAATTATGGAAAAGCTTATTTGCCAATAAGAGAAAAATTCTTATTTTGCAACACAAGTGAGAAACACTGAAAGAAACTCAGCACTGTAACTTTGATGGCATGCAAAGTTCCTGGCTCCCAGCTCTTTAAACTGCGCTCTCATGCAGAAAGTGACAATCCTAGTCACTCCTGACGTGATGCGGGATAGCACTGAGACCATGCTGTTAATTTATCCTGTGTTCACACATACACCCTAACATAGCTCACCAAACATGTATCTTCCCTGTCATATAAAAAGAAATTAACATTAAGTAAGATATGTTAGGCTATCCATTTTTTGAAAAAAGATTAGTAGCGCCAAAGCAGAGTAGAACACAAACTTT
Source organism: Anoura caudifer (assembly GCA_004027475.1). Lineage (NCBI taxonomy): Eukaryota > Metazoa > Chordata > Mammalia > Chiroptera > Phyllostomidae > Anoura > Anoura caudifer. Next base: position 13,664 of record PVKU01005375.1, on the reverse strand, counting down.
ACTAACTAAAAAAAAGTGTGTGTGTGTATATATATATATATATATATATAATCTATTTTCCTGAAGATGGCTTCATATGCTCAACAATATTTTAAAGGCTAACATATAGGCTATTTTTCTTTTATCAGAGAAGTGTACAAACAGTACCCTGTTCAAGTATTAACAATTTGAAAGGAACCAATTTTTAAAGTTTTTTATTGCTTTTGTTTATTCAGTTGTTCCAATTTCCCCCCTTCCCTCTCCCTTCATTCCTCCCCCTACTGTAACAGGGTGCAGCCAAGAGCGGGGGGTGGAGGGGGGGCAAATAGGGATTTGAAATGGGGTCCAGAACCCAAGTTGTCCAGGAAATATTAGAAAGATATATAGAATGTCCTTCCCCCCTCCCCCACCACAGTGTGAGTTCTGAGAAAGGGACAAATGGAGCAGGGCCATTGAGAGCTGTTTTGTACAGCGACAGCTTTGCAGCTAACCTCCAGCATGGTCATTTAACAAATCTATAACCTTTAACTGGTTGCATAGATATGTTGAATAGCTGTGGCCATGCTTTAAGCCAGGGGGAGGGAAGTGACTCCCACCCAAGACCTAACTGGGAGGCAACTTCCCCAGGTTACAGTGACTGCCCGAGAGCTTTGAGATGATTGGCTTCACGCCATGGGGCCACACCTGCCCAGACGATGGTGGCCCTTCCAGTAAAGCTGGAAGGATGCGGGAGTGCTGGCAAGTATAGCCAATTGTGGGAGGAGTCAGAAATGGGGCTGCAGAAGAGGACTGACGTGAGGATTTAAACTCAGTCACAGCAGCCATTGAGGCAAGAGCTACGTGGCTTTGGCAGAGTGAAGACCCCCTGCAGCTTTGCTGAAAGAGAGAATCACATGGCTTTAGTGAGTGTGGGGACCACTGTAGCTTTGGTGGAGAGAGATCCACGCAGTTTTATCAGAGTGGAGACCCCCTCTCAGCTCTGTCAGGGAGAGCCACGCGGCTTTGGCAGAGTGGAGACCTCCCCGCAGCCTTGGTGAAGAGAGGACCACACAGCTGCTGGGAGCCTGAATCACGGGCTTCTACTTCTTTTCCTAAGATACAGTACCCCCGATTAGGGCAGAAGGAGAAGGAATGACTGTGTGCATCTGTGTGTATCTTAAAAGACTTTAATATTTTAATGAAAACATTAGGCCACTACTTTAAGTCTGTATAGCTTTAAATAAACATTTCCTTTCCTTTTCACAAATCTCCAGCATTGAGAGACATCTTTCCTAAGGCGGCAGACAATCAAACCTAGTTGGGGGGTCCTTTCGGTAATAGTATATGGTGAGCCCCCCCCCCCCCGCCTTGGCCTCTGTTCTGTAACACTACTTCCATAGTCGTTCTCCACACCATTGTTTACATCCATGGGTCCTTCATATATGTTCTTTGTTGAATCCCTTCATCTTCTTTCAAACAGTCCCCACTTCTCCTACTCCCCTCTTACTGTCAGTCTGTTCATGATTCTATGCCTCTGGTTTTATTTTGTTCATTAGTTTATTTTGCTCATTAGATTCCTCCTGTAAGTGAGATCATATGGTATTTGTCTGTCACATACTGGCTTATTCCATTTGGCATAATAGTCTTCAGTTCCACCCATGCTCTACCTAAAGGTAGGAGTTCCTTCCTTCTTCTGCATAGCATTCCATTGTGTAAATGCACCATGTTATTTAACCCACTCATCTACTGATGGTCATTTAAGCTGTTTCCAGCACTTGGCTTTTGTTAATAGAGCTGCTATGAATATACGGGTGAATAAATTCTTCTTTGAGGATTTATTGATGATAGCCATTCTGGCAAGTGTGAGGTGACATCTGGCTTGGAGCCCAGGGGGCTGAGCTAAATTATAGAAACTATATTAATGCCTCACTTGCCCTCTGGTTTTAGGCTGGATTCTACCTAAAGGCACAAGGGTAATAGATCGGAGAGCAGAAGGAAACAATTCCAGGAATGTATTCCCCAGGCTCTCCCCATCCATGATGTGTTGCTGTAGGTTGGCATCATCCTCTACTACAGAGCACAGCTCTGGACCGAGGCCCCTCAATAGACAGCTATTCTCTTCGGGTTTTAATCACCACTCCCTCCCTTTCCTTCAGATTTAAGATGACTACTCTAGTGTTAACCTCCAAATTCTCTTCTTTCTTCTTCTATCTCGTTTTGTGATTTCTGCTACTTTGTGTATGCTTTCTGCTTCCTGCATTGTTTTCTATTTGTCTCTTAGCTTCTGTACTCCCCTCCGTCTGCTTCTTTCTTCGTGTGTTTCACAAGAGAGGACTAGGATTGTCTGTTGATATCCACCATGGAGGAAGCTCTTGTCCTGCATCAGCCTACAAATGATGATGTGGAACACAGGCAGCAATTGCTGACCCAGTGTCACCTGGGTCAGTTATGTCCTCACCAGCAATCACCTGCCCAGTAAGGACAGGTGAGTGAGTCATGTGATAGAGTGAAACATTTAATTAGGAACCTCTCAGAAGTAGCCTAACAGCATGGTAGAAACACTGCAGATGAAAGAAATAGTTACATAATATTCTCATTTTTCTAATATATCAGCTCAAATTACTCTTTTCATTTTCTATGTTAATTTAAAATACCTGCATTGGATCTCTGGTAGTGGACTCCCATGTTACTTCTTGCATTGTTCTAAGATTCTGGCCATTCCTCCAATCTCACACACATATAAGTTCTTTCTGGAAAAAGTCCAACCATTGTTAATATAATGAGAATGGTTTGCCCAACATTGATGTAACCTGGCAGCCAAGGATAGTGTACTGGAATGCACATGTGTGAACAATGAGGAGTATACTGTACTCGTCAGTGGGAGTGGTAGATGCCATTGAGTGAGCATGTGTACTTTGTCCCCATGGCATTCAAAATGACTGACTAGAGCAACAAACCTGCGTCAGGTTTTGTGTTAAGCTCAAACATTCCTCTGCGAAAACTATTCAGATGACTCAGAAGGCTGCAGCTATGGGCAACTGGTGATTGGCAGCTTCATCATGACAATGTGCCTGCTTGCTCAGGCATCGCATCTCATGCAGAGTTTTTTTGAGAAACATAAAACCACCCAGATGACTCAGCCACCTACAGCCCAGATTTGGTGCCCTGTGACGTCTGGCTTTTCCCAAAACTAAAATCACCTTTGAAAGGGAAGTGATTTCAGACCACCAATGAGATTCAGGAAAATATGATGGGACAACTGATGACAACTGGGAGGATTTGTGAGGTCCCAGGGACCTACTTTAAAGGGGACAGGATCATCATTGTCCTGTGTACAATGTTTCTTGTATCTTCTTCAATAAATGTCTCTATTTTTCATATTACATTGCTGGATACTTTCTGGACAGACCTCGTAAATGTGAACACACATATTACCCCAAAGAGAAAAGCTTTTACTCTTAATTTATTTCTGTACCTTAACTTTTACAAATTTTTATTTGACGCTTTTTTCCTGTCCTTGAAAACATAACAAATAATTTAGAGCCATGGAGATGCATGATTTTTTCCCCATAGATTTTACATAGAAATCAGGCAAAGTTTTTAAATTGAGTGACTTTTTTTCTTTTTGATTCATATTAGGATTTTTCTCAATTGAAATTGATTATTTCTTCCATTCCAAATCTTTGGGTTTCTTCATCCAGAAAAGTACTATGGTTAGTTTTGATCTCCAACATCCAAAGTAAAGTTTGTCTTTCTTATTATTTTCTTCTTTCCATTCTTAATGAATATATTTGTAGAATCAATTTTGTTGCTTACAGCTGCGAGTGAATATTTCAATTCCATTATCATTCTTTTAATTCCTTTCAGACCTTTTCCCACTTCTCATTTTACCCCCCCCCCTTATTTCAGTGTTGCTGCCTCTTTTTGTGGATTTTCAGAAAGTTCCTTCTATTGTATTTTATCTCAGTCTTTATTTTACTAATAATTTTTTAGGATTATGTTATTCTCTTTTACTGTGTAATTTTCTTGCAAAACTTTCACACATTTTATTCTTGCTGCTGTAGTTGTTATTGTTGTTTTCTCTTTACTTTTCTTAAAAAGGGAAGTCATTTGACCGTACTCAGAATTTGCCAACTGGGACAAATTTTGGATCACCTGCATCCCTACTTCTTTTCCACTGGGATGCTCATTAAATCCTGTTCTTAGAGTCACAGCTGGAGCATAGGTATTATTCCCTTTGTCCAGGTCTAGTATCTAGCCAGCTTCCATGTCCTGCAGATCTGCTGGACCATATGGAGTCTTTCTGAGAGCTGCAGTCTCCACTGTCATGCAGGCAACTGGGGAAACAGGCTTGGCAGGATTAGGCAGCAACTATTGAGATGGGGGTGACATAAATTGGAAAGAAGGAGGGCAACACAGAAATAATTGCCATGCTACAAAAGGAAGACTAAATTGCATGAGATTTCTACTGAGTGATCTAAAGATATATGTTTTTATTTTGGTTTTGTCAGCAACCAGCTGTGTAATCTTGGGAATATTGTTTAATCTATAGATTATAAATTTGTCTCCTCTGAAAAATAGAAATACCTCCTAAAATTATTTTCCTCAATTGTGGTCACATAAAACATAAAAACATAGAGTAAAATATGGTTAACAATTGGAAGCTAGAAGTACTGACTCAATAATCATTCATTTTAGATATCTCTAAGTGACATTATGTTCCAAGTTTATTTATTTGTTTAATATTTATCTCTCTTAACTAAAATCTAAACTCTATAAAGGTACTTTTTGTTGTCTTGGTCTCTTCTGTATCTCAAGACCTAAGGATTGTCCCTGCACCATAGTGGGCACTGAGTAAATATTGAATAAATAAATGAATGAGCCAGCCTGGCACTGGTCATATAAACATAAATATAGTCTTCACATGCTGAGTCCCATGTTAACCTTAATTTATGAAATAAAAGTTTAGAATATTTTGTGTAAATGTGTCTAAATGAAAATTCATAAACATAGAGTAAAATGTGCTCATTAAGAACAAATTCAAATTCTGAGAAACAGTAGACCCAAGGTACTTAGGTCTACTTCTCTTTTTTTTCCCCTGGAATAATTTTACATCAGTTTCAGTGTCTAACTTAAAAGTTTGATCCACTACTCCTTATGTGAAAGGAATATATTACCTGGTTCTTATAAAATTTACTTTCAATATATAAACTACTGACTTTTTAATGTGCATTTTTTAATTCTTTATATTCAATAAAGGTTTGAAGATTTGACTTAATCTTATAATATTTCTCTTTGAGTCTGTGTTTGAGAGAATGCTTTTGATTGGAACCTAGCCTGCCTTTACTGTAAATTAGTCCAAGTCACTATTATGTTGGCATTTACAACTGTTTTTTCCCTTCCTCCAAATCCCACCACTTCTTTAAGGGATCTCAGTGTGTTACATATACAAAGATTTAGCAATCTGATATGAAAAATTATTCTCAAATTTAAAAAATCATTTCTAAATTAATTGAATAAGATTAACATATATGAAGCAAATAAACAATATAAACCAGCATGTCCCTGAGCCAGATAACTGGGTTTCTAAACTGTACCCTTTGCTTCACAAAGTCACTTATTCTCTCTGAACCTCAATCTCCTTGACTGCAATTAGGAATAATGTTAATACTTACCTAATAGAGTTTTGCAAGACTCAAATGAGAAAATGCAGGTAAAGAACTACAGCTCACAGTAATTGCATTTTTGAGTGCTTACTTTCTTGCAGGCACCCTTGTAGATATATGTCATTCATTTAATCCCTACAACAATCTTAAATAGTGCTTCTGTAATTCCCAATTTATCCATGACACACTTGAAGCACAAAGGGTTGCAGAGTGTGTCCACCACCAAAGAGTAAGGTTAGGAATACAGCCATCTTTAAGGGAACCTTTTTCTGTCTACCACATGTATTGAAGATAAAATGCAAAGTACTTGGTGACTGATTGGGTGAGAAAGGAGGAGTAAAGAGAATCAAGGATGATTCCCAGGTTTGTAGCTGGTGGACAGAGATAAGTAGGTTACAAGTGTCTAAAATACAATGCACAGAGCTATGAGCAAAGGCTGTGATATCTCAAAGTAAGAAATGATCAACTGCCTGTGAAAAGTGAAGTAGTTTTCCCATAGGAAATAGAAATTGTCCTCACTCTCAAAGGGTTACCAGAAGCTTACCAGGTAGAGAAATATGGGAAGAATGACTTAGAATCCAACTGGGTAGTGCCAGGGAACATAATGCAAGGCACTGATTCCCTGTGAAATTTTAATTTTCTTTTTAATCTGGTTATATGTAAACTATATTAAAATGAAGTTTAGCTGGATTTTGAATTCAAACACAAAGTAAATAGTGAATTATTCCAGGGACACAAAGAAAGACCAACAGTGCATGTTCCATATGCTCCATTTCACTACAAATGAGCAGCTTTATGACCTGACTCCCTCGAGAGTCTTCAAATAGAGATTTAATTAGAAAGCATTAGAGAAAGTCATCTGAAATAACAAAGGCAGTGGTAGCTGTAAGAACACATTACCCTGGTGAGAACTTAGTGGACTGATTGCAGACACTGCTACGAAAACTGACAAATAGAAGATTATGTCTGAGACAATAATTCTGCAGTATCACAAGAAGTAGTGAAATATGCAAACTTACCTTAGAATAAATTATTTTTCTGCCAGCAAAAAGGATTTGTTCAGGGAAAGAAAAGAATTACAATCTGGTACATGTAGCCATGGCTTTCCACATGCAAGTTCCTGAGATCAAGAAGAAATGAAACATACTTTTAAAATGTGTTTCCTTTATTAAAAGTTAGTCTACTAATTTCTCCATTATCTATGGAAAACCATCAGAAGGAAGATTATAGGAAATACAGTAAAACAAAAGAGCTCTCTGCAAATGGTGATTGCTCTCTCTATAATTATGACTACTTCATTATAATTAAAAATTCAAATAACATTAAATTACTAGTGTTTTAAATAATATTTATAAATATGATCTTAGTTTTCATTGATAGATGACTGACATAACTATTGATTATTTGATCCCTATTTTAGTATTGTTGATATAATTTTCTAAGTTGATATGATCTTTTCAAAGGTAAGTATTCATCACGCAAGCAGTGCTAAAATACATATATGCATGAGGTTGTAACTATTATATATTACAGAACCATAGATAAAGTCTATTTTGAGAATAACTGATTTTTGTCTAAAAGAATAAATGAGGGGTAACAAATTGTTTTAAACTAGTCATCCTCATTTATATGTTAAGACTTATCATGGCATTTTGTAATCTTTGTTCTGAATAGGTTTTGCCAAGAATTTTTAATTCCTAAGCATATTTTTCTGAGTGTCTGAGGCTGACATAGCCCTATTTGAAGTAAAAATTATTCTCAACAACTGACCTATCAATGAAAATTAGGATTTGATAAGAGAGCTAAAAGGGTACATAGTGAGAAATGAATTACATTTGTTAAGATGGATAATCATAGTGAAAAGTACAGAAAAAGAAGGAACAGAGGGAGATAAAGAAGCAGTAGCACATGTGCACACACATGACCTATAATAATTAAGAGTTAGAAGTGACCTTTCAGATTAAACAAATGTCTGAACACCTACTATGTGCCAGGAACTGAGGATACAACAGTGAACATATGTCCCTCCATTCATAGTGCTATTATTTCCACTGTCAAAGAGAGGAGAAAATTAATATTAAGAGAAAAATAATGCTAAATAAAATCATAAAAAGTGATATTGGGGAATATAGATAAAAAACTAAAACAAGAACTTATTAAGAATACTCTAGAAATATATCATACAGAAATAAATATTACAAAAATAAAGATTTAAACAATACTCCAGATCAGAGAACATTATCATGCTCTACCAACTCCACAAACATAACAACTCTATAGTGTGATAAACCAAGGGTTAAATAAAGAGTTATTTCTAAATTTGTGGTAAATCCCTTCTATTGTGTTGGTGATGTAGGTCAAAGATCATAAATGCAATGATAAGCCTCCCGTAAAATATATATATATATATATTTTGTATACACAAAGCTTATGTAGTTGACCCTCAGCTTAACCCGAACAATACAACAGTGAGATTGCTTATATTAGATGTATCTTTATGATTTTCCTTAGGTAAATGCTAATATCCATCTTCAAGAGAAAACCCTTAACGTTTTTCTTTAACCTTCTTGATCTCCTTTACTTTAGTGATCTTATGAGAAAAGTCACTCTCTTAGAGCATTCCCACTGAGTTAAATAAACCAGTATAGGACCAGATGTAGGAGGTTGGAGTGACACTAAGAACACATCTGAATCTCGCAACTTACTAAATTATCTTGAGGGTTAATTGTGGTGGCATATATTTCAGTAAAATCAGGAAGAATGATTAATCAAAAAGAGCACATAGTTTACATTTCAGTCTTGTTCCATGAAATATTTCTGCAATTTTTTTTCTATGAAGGAAGAGAAAGAGGACAAAGTAAAAGATGTAATTGGGCTTTTTAATCTTGAATATGCTTGTGTCATTTCCATGTAAAATGCTGAATAAACTTGGAGTTTAAAATGTAAAAGAAGTAGTATTTGCTATAGATCTGTCATGATATATGAGGCAAAGAAATGACTCTGCTCAAAGAGTGAATGATCTAAAGCACGATACTCACAAAAGAAACAGTGAATTACTCAAACAAAAGATTCAACCAGTCTTCCAAAAGGCCAAGGAGATTCCATTTTAAGTCTTAAATATTGAGAATGATATCTAACTCTGCAAGCTCCAAAAATCTGGGGATCCAATTCTACGGCAGAATAATCTTTTTAGTTGCTTGAGAAACTCAGGTCTGATTTCTCATCTAATCCACCATTAACTTTTGCCATCACCATAACAACTAACGCTGGTTAAAAGGGCTCAAAAGGCCTGTTAGCAGAATATTAAGGTAATGAGTTCTTCATTTTTCTTGTTGAAGTAGTTCCTAATCAGTTCTCTCAGCTATGACTACTCAATCATAATATAGTTTTAAATAGACTGGCTGTCTCACACAATAGCAAATCGGAGTTCACATGAACTCTATCCCTGTTCAGTCCATTCATAACAAAAAAACCCACTGCAATATCAGGCACGTTATATAGATCCTTTTTGTTCAGGAAACACAGTACATTTCCTATTCATTGACAAACGGAGCAAAAAGTTTGATCAGAAGTAGCTAATATCATCCACATTGAATGCTCAACATAACTAGGTCATATGTACATTCTTTCCAGCTATGAAGCATCTTATTTAAGGCTTTAGTTTCCAAACATATCCAATGTATTCTCAGTATCAACTTTACTCAACTTTTTCTCACATGAAATCTTGTTGAATATTATTTATTAATGCATATAAATTATTTTAAAATTTATTTTATTTTTGATCTTAGGGAGAAGGGAAAGGAGGGAGAAAGAAAGGGAGAGAAGCATCAATACAAGGGAGAAGCATCAATCTCTCTGTGAGCCCTGACCAGGACCAAACCTGTGACCCAGGCATGTGCCCTCATCAGCGATCTTTGGGTTTGCAAGATGATACCCAACCAACTGAGCCACGCTGTTTGGGTCAATGCATGTAGATTATATTATTCTTCTTACTCTCCCTGCCCCCAACCTGGAGAAATTCTGGTACAGTGTATTAAAGGACTGCACCTCTTATATAAGAATCAATTATGTGTAAAATCCGAAAAAGCCAAACTCATAGAAGTAGAAGTTAGAATGCTGTTTTCCAAGGGTTGGGAGTGGGGAAATTTGAAAGATGTTGGCCAAAGGTTACACATTTTCTGTTAGAAGATGAATAAATTCTGAGGATATAATGCATAGCATTGTGTTGATAGTTAACAGTGCTGTAGTGTATACTTCAAAATGCTAAGAGTCTCACCACAAAAGAAATGGTAATTATGTGATGTGGTGGAGATAATCATATTGCAATGTATAAGTGTATCAAACCAATACACTGTACACCTTAAATTTACACAATGTTATACAGTCATGCTGCCTAATGACAAGGACGCATTCTGAGAGATGTCTTCTTAGGTGATTTTATTATTGCATGAACATCACACACCTGGATGGAATAGCCTACGACTGTAAATGTGTGTGCTGTACGTGCAGAGAGGACAGGCAGTGCACATAGGTTTGTTTACACCAGGATCACCACAAACATGTGCATGAAGCCTTGTGCTACAACCTTAGCACAGCTACGGTGGCACCGGGCAATAGAATTTTTCAGCTCTAATACAATCTCATGGGACCACCTTCATGGATGTGGTCCTTCCTTGACTGAAATATCATTTTGCAGGGCATGACTGCATGTCAATTGTATCTCTATAAAGCCAGGAGAAAACTGAATCATTCTTTTCTATCTACTTTCTCCTTTCTTTTCCTCTAATTCAACAGCTTTAAGTCTGCCCAAACTATCGATAATCTCCTTAGACTAAATTCCTCCACTTTCATGTCTTAAATTTCCTGATGTGGAAATTTCTGATGTGTGTTGTTGCTGTGACAAACAAATTCACAGGGACTACAGAAGTCCTGTGGAGGAAAAGGGATGACAGGGCCACTCTCTGAGTGAGAGAGGGCCCCACCCCTGCCTGGACAGGCTTTTATTGCTTTTCTGGTCACATTACATCAAGGATGGCCCTCATTTACTATGTGCAGGTTCGCTTTAGGTGGTTACCTTTTACAGATAACAAAGGAGAGAAAGTTGCTAATCACTACAAAGAAAAAGGATATTTGCAAATGCAAAAGAAAAAAGTGGTTGAACTGGTTACACTCCTTCCTTGGGAGGTTTAGCATAGATTTTAGGAAGTTACTTTAAAGATAAGCAATAAACATTTGCTGCCTCAAATTCAGGGTGAGGGAGTTTTAGCAAAAAGCAAGCTTAATAGAAGCCTAGGTACAATGTAGACCTGGTTCCCCACGGGAGAACTGATCTGTGAGCTTGGCTCCTGTGTGCCAAATCCTTCCTCGCTAGTCTTCGTGAGTCAGGGGCTGGGCTACATTCACCATGACATTCGGAATAGTTCCCTATAATTTCTCTCATTAGATTCCATTCCCTCTACATCTAATAAGATTTACATTTTCATTTTGAACGTTTTGATTCTGAGCATAACTTTTCTTCTGCACTCAGTCCCCCCAGTGGGTTCCATTCCACACCTCACCAACATCTGCCTCTACCCCTGCTGAGAACCGACCGCCCTCCCCAGCCCTCTTGTGATTGGACCAGCACACAAACCTATTTAGGATATTTCAATGATTCTTGGCCATTTTAGCAGTTTTATGCTTGGAGTCAGACAATAGTTTTTTGGAACAGAGTTTTAAGTTCAGATTTCCAAGGAATCATAATTACAAATATCCAAACTGCTTCAGTGGTTTAGAGATAATTGGCAATATATAACCAATATATAATTGGCAAGATATTTAGCAATATGTCTGTTCACTTTGAAATATCAAATTCCAAATATTCTCTTCTATTTTTATATATAGAAGATATGATTCTAGAAATGTATTCATAAACATAAAATCCCTTTCATACCTATTTATTCTTTGACTTAAATGGGGAGTACATAGGACTAAAAATGTCAAATATATATATTTAAAAGCAGGTTTCAGCTAAACCAAAAATACTGTATTCAAGGAAGACAATAAGTTTGCTTGTTTAAAAATAAATCAATGTATACATCACATACACACACTTGAATAAATATGATTGATTATTTGGGCATCTCTCTGACTGTGTAAGCATTTTTACAAAGCCCATCGTCAAGTATCATTTAGTATGCTCGCCCTCCTCCTAATTTCCAAATATATACAATTTATTGAGTCAAATATTCTTACCAATGTGTTTGTTGCAAGGATATGTGTTGAAAAAGCAGAGAAAGTGTCCAAAATTCAGATTTATTTATTACAGAAAATAATGAAAACTATAAACTTCATTTTTTTTATTTGTTACATAGTTCTGAGACTTATGTGACACAGTTTGGCTATTGAATGAAATTCAGTACTAGTCCTTATCTTTATATAACACTTAAAGATATTTATCAACTCAGTACACCACCTCACAGTTACAATTCAACCTTCCATTATAATTTCAGAAGTGCTGACACTTATTTTTAGAATACCATTCCTCACAATCTGTTTTTTTGCTCTTCACACTGACAAAGTATTATCTCTTTCTTCCTTTATTACTTCTACAAATAATCTCAATCCATTCAGGACCTTTAGGATTTATGCATATTTATTTATTCATAAACTATAATTTGTAAAGCTTCATATGTTCTTTTACTTAAGTTACTATGTTATCTTCTGCTATATGCCATTGAATGTAGCAAATGAACAAACACTTCAACTAAAATAATGTAGCTCTAAGAGAGAAGTCCCAGGTTTGAGCAAAGGTATTTGAGGATGGGGTAGGAAATTAAAGTATATCAGCATATCCTTAAAACAGAAACTCTACGATGTATGTACCTAAAAGCCAATCTCAACCTTACAACCTGGAGAACACACGACTTTTATGACAATACGTTAGGGAATTATTTCACTCCAAGCACATTTTCATATCTCATGAAAAGATATGGATCATTAAATGATGTCAGTAATTATCAATTTCATATTATATTAATTTTTTCATGTGTAAAATGAGGGCAAACATCATGCATAAAGTATTTATTGTTGGGTTGTGAAAATTTAGTAACTGACTTTAAAGTGCCATATTGTGTAAATGATAACAAGGCATTAGTCATCTGTTTAAACCATTGTATTAACTTAAAGTTTAGTTGCTTAAGAAAGCATTTGTCTTTTCAAAAGTTTTCTTTTTCATTTTTAACTTCTTTTCCTTACTATAAGCATAATCTTACAAAGTAAAAGAATCTTCTCAGTAAAATAAAAACAAATTTCCCGTGAAAGAAAATCAGAAATAATGAAAGGGAAGGATAAGTTAATGAATTCATGCTTCTTTACTGATGTAGCACATTCCGGTTTACATGTGTCTGGGAAAATCCTCTCGCCTCGTTTTAGAGTGCTTTCATGAGCACGGAGGGAAAGTCAAGGGTAGCTCTCCTCGATTTACGACCGCATCTCTGCTTTGGTAGTCGCGATGCCTTCTCCTACTTTGGGTACATAAATGTTTACAAGAATTATAGCCTCTTTTTGGGTTGCTCCTTTTATCATTGTGTAGCGTCCTTCCTTGCCTCTTAATATAGTCTTTGCTTTAAAGTTTATTTTGTAAGATGTAAGTATTGCTACCTGAGCTTTTTGCAAATTTCTCTTTGCGTGAAATATCCGTTACCATTCTTTTACTTTTAGTCTGTGTGAACCTTCTGTTCCGGTGTGGCTCTCTTGGAGACAGAATATATATGGGTCTTGATTTCCTACCCATTCAGCTATCCTATGTCTTTTGATTGCAGCTTTTAAGCCTTTTACATTTACAGTAATTATTGAAAAGTACATATTTTTTGCCATTTTATACTTTTAACTATGTTCTGCAGCCTTTGTCTTTGCCTCCTTTTCCTCCTCCTCCCTCTTCCCCCTTCCTTCTCCCTCTCTTCTCCCTCACCACCTTCTTCTTCTTCTTCTTCTTCTTCTTCTTCTTCTTCTTCTTCTTCTTCTTCTTCTTCTTCTTCTTCTTCTTCTTCTCCTTCTCCT